>PVKS010015118.1:0-46740 GCA_004027875.1 Aplodontia rufa | reverse complement strand
ATCTATAAAATGGGACCCCTGACCCCACCTACCTCAGAGCATCCTGCTAGGAAACCTATGAATTAACAACTGCAAAGAACATAGAATGTGGCCAGTTTCAATAAACGTAATCAGCCTTTTACACGACAGCTACAATCTCTGAAATATTGAAGACAGTGGGAAATGTGTACTTTTTAATTTCATGTGATGGGGGATGGTGTAGGCAGACGATGGTGGGGGAAAGAGAAATGAAGGGCTCTTACCTTGGCTCATCTGTGGCAGTGACTGCTTCTAGAGATAAAGGGTGGAGTTGGCAAGACAGGAACCAAGGACCGTCCTCCTCCACTGACCCCTCCTCCTTGCAGTTGGCTGTCTGTTCTGAACCCCTAGCTTCCTGGGCTGCAGTGGAGTCACCTGGGGGCCTTTCTAGACAAGCCAGATGTGTGGGCCCAACTCCAGAGTTTCTGACTCACTTGGTATAGGTGTGGCCTGGGCTTGGGAATTCCTAGTGCTCCCTGTGATGCTGAAACACACCAGGGCTGGGAACGGGTCCTAAGGTACCAGGCAGGGGATACAGAGAAGCAGCACCCTCTCGTATTGGCCCTGGTATGGTGGTGCCCAGAAGCTCAGGGGTGGCAGATGCCTTTTTGCAGGGAACAGAAGTGGCCTCATTTCTCCCGCTTCCCTCAGTGGAGCCCTGAGGCCCTTTTGGGAGGCTGGATGCTGCAGGGGGCAGGCATCTTGCTCAAGGCTGAGGTTGGTCAGGATCAGCTCTTCCCTCTCTGGGCATCTGTGAAGTCTTTGGGGGAGGCATGGCCACAGGGTGCACAGGTTGGGCTGGCTCTGGGAGTGGCTACTGGTCCATTTGGGGTGGCTCAGGGAGCAGGCTTCAGCTGCCTGCTGCGGTCAGCTCCACGGGTCAGGACACTCCGAAGGGGCTCTATAGCTTCCATCTGACCTCATCCCGCCTCGGGGATTCTCAGTGCTCACTGCCGTGCAAACTGCATCCCAACAGACGTGGGTCCCAGCATGAGCATGCGTGTGCACGTGTGTGGCGCAGAACGGCATCAGGGTTAAACTTCAGTGGTTCATATTTACAACTCTAGGCTTCATGAATGTCCTAAGGACCCCAGGGTCATTTCATTAACACTTGAAGAAAATTACAAGCACTTAAGGAATAAAATAATGTTTTTATTAAAAATCGTACCCATAGCACCTCTTTCTGCCTTCCTGCATGTTGTTGGGTTTCTTTTAGTGAAGTCTGGTTTTTGGCACAACTTGTGGAAAAGCTGTAAGGAAAATCTCGGGACTGCTCTGGGCTCTCCTTAGCCAGAAGATGAGTCTGGAAGGAGGCGACTGCGCAGACCAGCTCCGTTCAGGAGTCTCCGCCTCGGGTAGGGCGCTGTGCTGGCAGAACAAGGCCACCCAGGTGTGCGGACTTGGTTGCTCTTCATGAGAACAGCTATTTGCACAGTGTGCAAGAACACGCACAGATGGAAACCCACGCTAGGAACCGCTATGCAAGCACCACGCCATGCTGCGAGCCAATCGTGATCCATAGAGCACCCAAAGAACTTCACAGAATGAGCACCATCCCTGTGTGCGTCTCCTCCCACAGCTCATGGGTGGCAAAGACCCTGCCACCCTGCATCTTCTTTCACGGGGACATCAAATGAAGGGCACCTTAAGTGGATGGGGGAAGAAATCATGAAGGCAGCATGTAGGCAGGAAGGGCTGGTCTAGGCCAGTTGGTTCAGGGGATGCCTTATAGGAGGCCAAGGAGACTACAGCTCAGCTCTCAGGTCCCCTCTTTAGACATCTGTGCTCTGGCACCACAAGTGGAGAGGCAATCAAGCCTGCAAACCCACCCCTGCTTCTCAGCCAGAGCTGAGCGCCCCCTGGCGCCAAGAGGCACCATGGCACAGCGGAAGGGCCCTGGAGGCTTCAGTGGGGAGACAGCTGCTGCCCTGGGAGGCACCCGCAGGACACACCTTTCAGCACCACAGGAGCGACTGAGATCACACTCATCCTCCTTGGTTACATTTTGCTTATTCTTTTCTCAGAACTGATTTAGATCCAATGTCCATTTCCTCTTGGTGATTTTTTTTCCCTCCCTAGAGATGAGAAGTTAGTAATGGATACCTCTCAATGCCCCTGTTGCTCTGGGAGGCTAAAGTATAACTAGAAACCCCACCCTGCTCCTTCAGCGCAGGTGGCTCACATGAGACACAGTCCTTTGGTGTGATGGGCTCGACTACAGCCACTGACAACTGTCCATCGGCAGGCATGGGGCCAGTGCAGCCTCCAAATCCTGTTGCATTTGGAAAAAGCTGGCTTTCCCCGTCAATTAAAGAAATGTCCTATGGCTTCAGAGAAAAGTGCACAGCAGAAGTGCTGGTCCTCTGTTGAGTGTTCTCTTCCAGGAAGTTCAAGTGGCTGCATTGTGGTCCCCTGTCCACTTTGCCCTCTCTGGGGCAAGGGGAAGGAGGTGGCTCTTTCCACTGAGGGGCCTCTTCAGTGGACGGTGGGTGGCGATTCTCATGCAGAAGTGGCTTTGGGCAGAGCATCTAGGATTTTTGGTTTAGAATATTCCCCTTTCCACTCAGGGAAGGAAGGGAGAAAGGGGAAAAGAGACAAGAAGGAAAAGAAACAGAAAAGAGGGAGAAAGGACCCTTTCCACACACTCAATTTTGGAAAAACTGAAAAGGGACTTTTACCCAACACAGACGTCTCCTTGGTCTCTTGGGGACCACACCCAGGAACTTCTGAAGCAGAGGAACAAGACAATACCCGCACCTTCTGCCCCACAGAGGTGTAGAAAGAAAACAGCAGTGTAGTGGCCAGGCTTTCTACACATGGCCATGAGACTGACTTCCTGTGGCACCAGCCAGCTGCTGGCCCAGCCAGCCTGCACCCTCAGCCTACTGAGGTCCCTTGGAGGACAGTGGCCCACCTTGTCCTGCTGGGCACTGGGGGTGCTGACAGAAGGGTCTCCAGCCTTGTGTATATCCTACTCTGCCCAGGAGGAGGAGCATGGGGCCCTCGTGAGCCCTGGGTGCACATGCCAGCTGGTCTGGTCACACCCAGACTGGGCCCTGGGCTAGGGCGACCACCTGCAGCTGAGCCAGCTGTTGGAAAAGTAAAGGGACGTGCTGCAGGCGTAGCTGTGGTCTGAACTCTGTTTCCGAAGTACCACACTATTTTCCTCGAGCTTTTCAATATTAAATAAAAGAGTGACAATTAAAGAAAAAAAATTCCCAGAAACCCTGTTAAGGCTTAAAGCTGGCCTTGGATGGGGAGGGCAGCAGCACCGGCGGTCAGAGCAGTGGGCAGCCAGCAGCAGGAGGACGAACGGAAGGACTGTCCCCACACACCTGGGGTGGCCTGGGGTGCATGGGTGACTCGGGGCCGGTTTCTCAGTGCGGGTTTGCTTTATTTGGAGACACTGCTGCTTCTCGTCTTTCCCATGTACAAAGCAGAACATATTAATAAAAAGGCACCCGGAGACAGCAAAGACGCATTCATTTCATGTGACATATTTTAAAAAAAGATAAAAAGATTTAAAAAATACTCTGGTTAACAATGCACACTTCCTACATGACAAGCAATTCTGCAAATGCCACCTCGCTCTCTCGGTCAGCAGGGTCGGCCATGTGCTGTGTGTTCACGGGAAAGACCCAGTTGCCAGGGGCCTTGGGGGCTTCCAGAGCCTGGGGATGGGGGAGCTTCTTGTTCCTGCACTACCAGCTTGAAAGAAAGAAGGGGGGAAAGGAAAGCCCTGGGTAATTTTACCACTGGAATGACAGAATGCCAAGCTGAGCCACAACTGGGCCGGAGGGCACCGCCTCCCGATCACCTGCCCATTGCCGAAACCTTAAAGCTGAGTCTTTGCCTGGAAACCGCAGAGTGAGAAAAGGCCCACCACGGAGGTGGGTCACAGAGCTCCAGCCCAGGGGAAAGCGTTTGCTCTCCACCCCCAGGAAGGAGCAAGGAGCCCGAAGTTGTCCCAAGACTGAAGAGCCGGCTGGTTCTCTGAAGAGGAGGTAGAGAGAGGGAGAGGCCTGAGCTCTGTTCCCCTGACCCTCCGCTCTCAGGCCCCTGCTTGCCTCCCCAGTTGGCCTGGGGGATGGAGACGCCTGGGGCTGGGGCAGTGCCACGCCAGGGCACCAGGGAGATACACCTTCTCTTAAAAAGAAAAGAAAACAAAGAAACCTGCTTCCTGCAGCGATGTTACAAAAAGCCATTAAAAAAACCTTCCTAATGAAACCTAGTGTTCACGAGTAGGTAAAATCATCGCTTTTCAGAATTTTTTTTTTTTTAAACAAAAACTTCAGCTCAGTTATCAGAGTTGATTGTCTTAACAAAAATAGACTCCGGAAGGTCCGCAGCGGTTCTACCCTGATGGAGGCGCCTGTGTCACACGAAGGAGGAGAAGCCGGTGAGCGGGGCCCTGGCGCTGGGGCCTGCGGGCGTGTACACGCCACCTGCGCTCTGGGTGGTGATGACCGTGTGCAGGTGCGGGCCCGCCTCGGCCCCCGCCACCGCCTCGTACCTGTGTGGCGCAGCCGGGGGCCTCCGTTTCCAGGAGTTGTAGTAGGTGGGGTCGCTCATGTAGTGGTTGACGAAGGAGTGCTTGGGCAGCGCGTCCTCGTAGTCAGAGTCCGAGGCCTGCGGGAGAGGAACAGCGTGAGCAGGAGGGGATGGACAGGCACACTGGAGGGTCGTCACTGCAGAGGGACTGAGAGGAAGCAGGCAGAGACCAGGAGGCCGGGCAGGGGGTGCTGTCCCTGTTTCCTGCCCTCTTGTCTTCCTTCCACAGCCTTGGGCAATGGCCACACTGCATCTCACCCTGAAAGAGGTCCACACACCTGGCCTGCAGGGCCCCAAGGGGGTGTTCCTGTGTCCTTAGGGTGCAGAACACTGAAGCACCATAGGAGCAGGAGAGGCCCCAAGTCTGTGGTATTTGTGAGTCCAAGATGTAGGCTGCTATGGACCAAAGAAAAGGACCAAGGAGAAAGAACTCTCAAACCATGGTCAGCCCCTCTGTGACTCAGTGGACCCAAGGTCCTCTCATTGCCCTCCAGTGGGCAGTACAGGAGGCCACCCACACCTCAGACACATCCAAATGGTTCTGGATGTGTCCCCAAGGTGGTGGCCAGCCTTTCAAGTTCAAGTGGGAGGAAGAGTGGAGCTGCTTCTTCAAGGCCCTGCTGGGAGGCGGGCACATGGCTTTGGGACTTGTGGCATCTTGTCCTGTCTCTTTTGGTCCCTAGTGGATGTGGTGTGGGCGGGCAGCCCCACAGTCCATCTCAGGATGACTATAGCAGCGAGAGAGCAGATTGTTGGGTGGGATCCAGCGGCCTGGAGGTCTGGGATACTTGTGTTTTAGAAGCTCCCAGAGGATTCTGATCAGTGCCAGGCTGGGAGCTGCTGGCCGGTGGTGGCATTCCACGGATGTTGTGCTGGGGAGGTTGTGGAACCTGTCTCAGCTTCCTCCAGACTGTAAAAGCCCAGTTCCCCTGGGGTGCGGGACCTGCATCCTCTCAGCTGGTAGGCCTGGGGAGGGGCAGCTGCTGCCTCCCCACCACACACCCACACCAGAGTCCATGTGGAAACTCTGAGGAACAGAAGTGCCCGAGTGCTGGGAGCACCGCTGATACGGCTGCGCCCCCCATCTGAGTCCTGAGGGCCTAAGACAGAATTAGCCACACCAGTGCCACGCAGCAGCTCTGACCCGGGGACGCAGCCAGTGGAGCCCAAGTCTCACTGCAACTAGAGCTCTAAGTAGATCACAGGAAGCAGGTTGCGGAGTTGGGACTTTGCATGCAAGCCACCAGTTGGGTGGCAGCTGGGCTTCATCTGCTTCTCCCTTCATCAGGCTGAAGTCACACCCCGAGATGCTGAGGGTGCCCGCTTCTCTGTAATCGAATCCCACAGGGGTTCTCTTTAGTGAACACTTATTACACACCAGATGAATCCATTTGCAGAAGAGCAACCGCGGTTACTCCCATGTCCTGGATGAACAATGGGGCTCGGAGTCTGGCTGGGTAAGAGTCTGCACCTGAGCTCCTGAGCCCTGAGGATTTTGTGCCTCAGAGGACTGGAACTTACTCCTGGCTCCAGGCATTTCCTTCCCATTTCCCTAATCATAATCCACAACCCCCAAATCCACAATGCTCTGAAATCCAAAGGTTTCCTGGTAACTCAGCTGGTGGCAACTGCTGACCTGCATGAAGTCTGGCAGCTGCCCCTGAGCGGAACTGATGTGTGACAACTGAGCGCGAATTTGGATCTTGCTGCTGAAACACTGGCGTGCTTGATGGTGCCGTGCTGGCCCACCATGCTGCAGATGGCCCCAGTCCACCCATGTGGAATTCCCAAGGAGGCCTGGCCTCGAGGGTTCCTGCGGGGACTGGGGACCTGCACCATGGCTGCTGTTTAAGATGTACTCTCCATCCGTTTTCTAGAGGACTCCAGGTGGTTTAGAAGAAAGCTCTGTGTAAACTAAGACCAGGGAGGAGAGGGAACGGATCACCCCAGAGAAGGGAAAGGAATTAGGTTGTCAGCCCTGAATTGAGTTGCTGGTGTCTCCAGACACCAACTTCAATTCTAAGCTTCCTGAAGCTTAGGGCAGAGAGGGCTGCTGAAAGGCCTCAGAGATGTCACTGTTCTCATGAGAAACTTATAGCCAGGCCAGGAAAGGGTGATGGGCAATCTTGCTCCACGTTTGGTTCAAGTTATTACCATCTGAGGATGGAATGTAAGATTCGACTGTTGCTCCTGTAAGCCATAACCTCAGTACCCTGGGGCCTCCCTTTTCAACTCCCCTATGGAGAGGAAGCTGGTAGAAAAAGGTGACAGGTAGTGACTGGATAGGGCTCCTTGTTTTGTGTCTGAAAGAACTGAGATTTGCAAATTCAAGTGACCTCAGGTCACACTGGCTGGGCCACACTGAGGGTATCTCAGCCAAAGTCAGCAGGAATGAAGCCTTGCTAGTAAGAGGTAGGGGACATCTACCTGTCCAATAAAAGGCAGACAGACACCCTTCATGTGGCTGGGTCTTGCATCAAGTCTCTGAGTGGCAGAGGAACCATCAGACTCAATGGGAACATGAGCCATTAATTCTGCTTCAGTAAATCTATCATCCGCCTGGAGGCCCTCTGGCCTCCCTCTGCCCTCCTGGTACCCTTGCCCATCCCTCCTCTTGAGCTGCAGTGCTGCAGGGAAGCAGATGGGGCCTGGGGGTGGGTTGCAATGGGCTCCTGCATTCTTGCAGGAGTCTGTGTTTCTAAGAGAACATTCAGAACCGCTCAGAGAATGACTGTACCCTGCCCACACCCATTCAGGCTGATGTGATGGATCAAATGCCTTCGTTGAAGGTTCTTACACACAACATGTTGCACTGCGTCAACCAAAGGTCTAAGCATGCTTCGGTAACACGACAGGGGTCTGTGACAAATGTGGGTGCTAAGAAGGGGTCTCAGCAGGAGATACATAATGGGGGTGGTTGTCCAGCATACAGGATGTTCCAGTGTTGGTATCCAGGACCTGATCTGTTCTTGGAGGGGAGCCATCCTTCCGTGCCCCCTGGGATGAATGGGTCCTGCCTCTGAGAGAACAGCAGTTGGGTCCTGGGTGGATATGCAACTTACCCTGAGCCAATGAGACTCTGGCCCTGGGATGCCCATAGAGCTTCTGGAAGGGATGAACTCTTGGTGTGGGGATAAAGTTGAGGGGCTGGGACCCTAGAGTGACCCTTGCCCATGGACTCAGTCAAGTGATTACAAAAACCAATCTGAGAGAGCAAAACGAGACAGCAGGGCCAAAGGACAGGGGTACTCCTGGGCCTTGGTTCATAACCTGACAGCCACCAAAAGGTCCCACCTTACCTTAAGTACTAAATGTGTGGTTGATCCACCCTTAGACAAGGCCAGGTGTCTCACTAGAGCCAGGTGCTTCACTTAGCTCCTGAGGAACATGTCCCTAAGCATCCTGGGAACAGACAATAAACCTGGCTCCTGTTTTCATTCCAGGGAGCCCTCCTGACACATCCATGTAGGAGCTGGGTCTCACTTCCCAAGTGGAGGCCCCAGTAAAGGCTCTGCCTGAATATCTGCACCCATGTGACTGAGTTTCATTTCTATTGTCCTGAGACAAAGTTCCAGTGTCTGGCATCGAAACCATCATGCAGAAAGCAGCTCAGAGGAGAGACTAAGGGGGGCTTCTTTGCTTCTTCATTGAAAGAGTCAGGAGAAGGTCCCCAGCGGTCTGTGACAAGAAGTCAGCCGAGCTGGAGCTGAAAGCTGGGCCTCTGGCTCCTGCTCAGACTGTGCTGCTGGGTCTCTGGTAAAGGACAGCAATAAAACGCCATTCCTCTTCCTGCTACCCGTTCTATTTATTGTTTATATGACATTATTATTTTTTAATGGGGATGTATTCTAGTGAGTGAGAATTATTGACAAAAAGAAAATGCTGCAGGGCCTTATTTTTTTTTTTTTTTTAAGTTTCCTGTGTGATGTGAAGTTGCAGTGCGTGTTGGTTTCCCAGGAAACCATGGGAGAATTGAACGTGATTGGATGCAGCATCAGAGTGACTGTGGGAGTCCCCAAGGGCGCAAAGAGGCCTGGCAGCAGCTCTGAGAGACCTTCTCAGTCCTTGGGGTTCTACTCCAGGCAAGAGGAAAGACTCAAGCACAATTAGGGAGTTCATTAGGTATAAGGGGTTGGTCTAAGTTGGTTGGGACTGGAGGGATTTTGAAAATTATTTCTCTGGATTTCAAAAACAGTTCTTAACATGTGATTTGAACTGCCATCCTGATAAAATTCACCAGCATCCATGTGAGGAAAGGTGATGAACCCTCTCATTCCTAATCGGAGCAACAGAAAGAGCCCCACTGTGTGTCATGTGACCAGGCAGGCTCCAGTGCACCTGGGAGCTTGTTCACAGAGTTTCCACTTTGGCAATATTTCTGAAAATGGTTTTAAAATACCCTGGGGAGAAAGGGATGGCACTATTATTTTCTTAGTGAAATACTGGCTTCTCAGAAGAGTTCTTGTAGCAGAGGCTGGAGAGGGTTTCTGACTCCTCAGCCCCTGGGTTCTGGGGAATAGGGTGACTGCTTTTAACCCAAGTCAACACTGCAGGGAACCACTGACCTGACCCCAGGGCCAAGGGCAATTACTCTTTACTCCCAATACTTGACTTATTATGTTTAAATCTATAAGCTGCCTACAGTAAGGAGGATAAACATTTGAAATTTAAATCCCAGTCTCTTGTTAGACAGTCCTGCTTGCAAATGAGGGCTTCAGCTTTTGGGTTTGTTCTACTGCTGAGCAGCCCTAAGCCTGTGACTCCTGCCCATCTCTCTCAGGACCTTATCTAAAGCTCTGCAACTTTGCTCTGTTTCTAAATATGAAGTTAAGGGACCAGACCAGAAGTCGAAACTACATTAGCAAAATAAGCATCAGAGCTCAGCACGTTTCTCACCAGTCCCCTCTGGGTGACAGAATTATCAATCACGAAGGCAAAAAGATACTTCCAGACTGTGGTATGGGGAGCTTGAGAACCCTCTCCCCAGGGAGCAACAGCTGAACTGGTGAAAATCATTACTGCTATATTTTAAAGACAGAGAGGGAGAGGGAGGGAGAGAGAGAGAGAGAAAATGAATCAGTTTTATTTATGTTTTCATCAGGCCTTTGTTACACAACATACTTAGTTGTGTAAGTGGTGCTGGGTTTTGAACCCGGTTCCTTATGCATGCCAGCAAGGGCTCCAACCACTGAGCCACCGCTCCAGCCCTGAAAATTATTTTATAGGCAATCAGCTGAAGCAGAGAGCAAATGGAAAAAGATTTGTACAAGTAAATCTACTACATGTTACAAGAATAGTTAGAGTCTGCAGTGTTTGAGTCCCCTCTCCCAGCTTAGTGTGACTCTACTCTGGGCAGTTGTGGCCAGGAACGCAGAATTAAAGTCTGTTACAGAGGCTCTGTTCCAGGCAGGCATGGCCAGGGGAACTGGGCTCTGCCCTCTTGCCTACCTTTCCTTATAGGCTTCAGGGTGTATACCAGGTGTGCCAGACTGGGAATATTGGGCCCTGGTTGCCCCACCCCAGCTTGTCGGTAGGGAAGAAGCTCCACACTGGGTGGGGAGGGCGACCATCTCATTGAGTGCACCACCTGTGTGCAGATGTGTCACTGTGGGAGAAGAGGGTCACTGTCCACACCCCAGTTTTGGTGCAGAGACACTATGGGAGGGATAATTCACAGGAACAGAGAAGAAAGCATGCCTACGGGCGCTGTTGAAAACAGTGGAGACCTGAGGGGTAAGGCACTGGGAGCTGGGAGCTCTGCCACAGACGCGAGCGAAGCAGTAAACCAGCCCACAGTTCAACAAAGAGAACCAGAGAGGGAGACGTCTCAGAGGCCTCTGGCTGGAGCAAGCTTCAGAGAGTGAAGGGATGGGCATTAACTGGATCCACGGAACAATTTATGTCTCAAGATGCCGTCAACACAGCAGAGCTGGCAGGCAGTGGAGGGAAGTGGCTGGTGTGATACCAACAGTGGTGAACCATCCAGAACAGTAATGGAGGGGGTAAAGGGAATGGAGAGAGCCCGACCAAAGCCACGCCGTCTCTGGTGGCCAGGGAGGCTGTGCATGGCCAAGGCTGCCCCCTCTGAGGAGTGACAGCAAGAACATACACAGAGAGGGAGCGCATCACTGAACCCAGAGTAGCAAATGACAGCCCTCAAGGGGGACGGACATCAGCACTTGGAGCTGCCACAGGATATTGCCCAAAATAACCTGTTAAAAGATGCCACCAAGATGCGATGTGCACACCAGGGAGGCAGGCAGCCCCTGAGGGGTCCGAGGTTGGACCAACCAGGCAAGACTTCAGGAGGAGCTATTACAAGGATGTTCAATGAACTAAGGAAGCTGCGTCCAGGGAATCAAAGGAAGATATGATGACAATATTGCACCAGGCAGAGAGAGGGACCAATAAAGAGATAGAAATTATAAAAAATGGCCCAGCTGGGAACATCTGGAGTTGAAACAAGATAGTAACTGAAAGTAGAAATTCACCATAGGGCTCAACAGTGGATCTGAGATCTCAGAGGAAATGGTGAGTACACCTGAAGATAAATAAACGGAGACTATGCAATCTGAAAAAAGAGGAAAAAACCAGTTAAAATCTAAAAAAAACGGAACAGGGCCACTTTTAAGCACTAAGTGCTCCAGCACTGCGTAATGAGAGCGACAGGAGAGGAGAAAGAGGCAGAAGCAGAAAAAATTCTGAAAGTGACAATTTCAAATTTCATAAAAAGTTTCACTCTTCCTACCCCACAAGCTCAGTACACTGCAAGCAAGATAAATGCAGAGATCCACACCTAGACCCAGCAGACTCAAAATTAAAAAAAATAAAACAAGAAACTCTTGAAATCAGCAAAAGAAAAAGCACTCATCATATACAAGAGAACATAAATAATATCAACAACTAACTTCCAGTCCAAAAATAAGGACAGGAGGACAGGGTAATATATTCAAAGTTCTTAAAACTGCAAGTCAGGAATCCGACCTCCAGCAAAACTACTTTCAGAAATGAAGGTGAAATAAAGACATTCCCAGGCCAATGAAAACGGAGAAAAATTCACTGCTGGCAGAACTGTTTTGCAAGAAACATTGAAGGGAGATTGTCAATTTGAGAGCAACTGACTTCAGACAGTGACTCAAACGCACACATACACACAGTAAAACACACACACACACATAAAGGTCGTCACATAGGAAATTATAAGAGAGTAGGACTACACATTTCTTCTTTTTTTCTGATGAATAAAGCAATGGGGCATAAAACAATTATGTGCATAACTGTATCACTGGGCCTGTAGACACAGAAAGGCAACAGAGAGCAGCAGCAACACAAGCAAACGTGGGGTAGGAAGTGAACCTTGCTGATGGCCTGAATCCACAGGAGAAGCCAAGAGAACCGGAACTAGTAAAAAGGAAGGTCAGACAGGCTCTGACACACTTGCTCTCCTTTCTTCTCTCAGCTTCTTTAGAAGGCATGTGATCATATAAGGTCATTGTTATAAAAAGGCATTCTTGAGTTTACAACAAATTTGGACACACAATGTATAATAACGTTATTAAAAGTGGGAGGAGGGAACATAGTTTCCTAGAATGAAGTCTACACACCTCTGATATTCAGGATAAATCTGACAGGGCACATGATTCTGGAGCATATCGCTAATGAAAACAACTGAACAGTCCAGTCAAAGCGAAAGTGAGGGAATTAAAGTGGCACTCTAGGAAATACCCATTTAACAAAAAGGAAAGTAGTAAAGAAAACGTAGGGAAATAAAGATATGAGACATATAAAAGCCAAATATCAAAATGTCAGACACAAATTCTACTCAAGCTATCATTACCTTAAATGTGAATGGATTACACAGTCCAGTTAAAAGGCAGAGATGGGCAGAATAATCAAAATAACATGATCTAATAATATGCTGCCCGAAAGAGAAGGTATATTTTATATTCAAAGACATAAATAGGTTAAAAATAAAAAGATGGAAATTATATACCATGTAAATAGTAATCCAAAGAGAAGTGGAGTAGCTATAACAGTATCAGAAAAAAAATAGACCTAAGACAAAAATTGTTACTGGAGACAAAGAGGGACTTTTTATGTGGATATAAGGACCAATTCATGAAGAAGTCATAACAATTAAAAACATGCACCTAATTATAGAGACAGTTTCAAAATATATGAAATTAGAGCTTCCAACTGGAGAGAGAAATACACAGTTCAACAATGATAGTTGGGGACTTCGATATATTAATAGATGGCAGAAGATTAAATAAACAAAAGACTTTATACTGCAAACCAATTAGACCTAACATTAACATACAGAACACTCCATCCAACACAGCAGGATAACACACTCTTCTAAGTGAATGTGAAACACTCTCCAAATAGATCACATGCTAGACTGTAAAACAAGATTCAATAAATTTAAAATGATTGAAAACATGATCAGAAATAATTAACAGAAGAAAAATCTAGAAAATTAAAAATGAGGAAATAAAAATATGCTCCTAAATACCCAATGTGTCAAAGAAGAAATTACAAAGAAATTAGAAAATATTCTGAGACAAGTGGGTTAAAAACCACAGCATACTAAAACTTATGGGAGTAGCTAACACTTAGTACTTGGAGCAACCAGTATAGTTATGAAGGCCTATTCTCTCTCTCTCTCTCTCTCTCTCTCACACACACACACACACACACACACAGAAACATCAAATCTAAATCTGAACTCCCAGCTTAAGAAACTGGAAGAAGAGCAAAACAACTACAAAGAATGAAGAAGAGAAGTTACAAAGATTAGCTAGAAATACATGAAGTAGAGCATAAACATAATAGAACAAAATTGAGAAAATGAATTAGATTCAGTAAGAGAGACAAGAATCAAATTATTAAAATCCGAAATTGACTAGGAAATAACAATCCTGAATTTACAGAAGCAAGAAGCACTGTATCTCACAAATTAGATTATTGAGATGAAATGGAGGACATCCTAGAAAGACCCAGACAACCGAAATGGGTTATACAGAAAGACAGAAAAATGAATATACATACCACAAATAAAGACATAGAATTAGTAATTAAGAAAATGGAAAAACTGAATATTCCTACTACAAATAAAGACATAGAATTAGTAATTAAGAAAATGGAAAAACTGAATATTCCTACTACAATAGAGAAATGATTAGCAATTAACAACTTCCTACAAAGAAAAGCCCAGAACTATATGACTTCACTAGTGAATTCTAACAGATATTCAAGGAAGAATTAATGCCAGTTAGGAAAGAAACACTTAACAACTAGTTCTACGAGGCCAGTCTTACCTTAATTTTAAAAAAATTACAAAGATATGTTAAAAAAAAAACTACAGCCTTAAATCCCTTATAAATATAAATGGAAAGTTCCTCAACAAAATGCTTATGAATTCAATTCAGCATCATATAAAAAGGCTTATACACCATGACCAACAGGGGTTTATCCTAGGAATGCAAGGTTGGTTTAATATCTGAAAATTAATTAACATAACACTCCATATGAATGAACAAGGAACAGCAAACCATCTCCATGGACAGAGAAAAAACATTTGGCAAAAATCCAATACCTTCCGGGGCTGGAGTGGTGGCTTGGCAGCTATGACGCTTGCCTGGCATGCGCAAGTACACAGGTTCGAACCCCAGCACCCACATACACAACTAAGTGTTGGAGCAACAAAAGCCCCATGAAAAACTAAGTAAAATTGATTCTCTCTTTCTCTCTCTCTTTAAAAAAAAAAAGGTGTATTATCTATAACAGCCAAAGGCACAAATAAGCCAAAGCAGACATAGTTACCAGAGCAGGTCCAAGATGGCTCGCCTCAGCCTGCTTTCAGAGGGGACCAGCAGTTGGTGTGTGGGAAACCGACTGGTAAAATGATTCTTATATGGATGTATAGGAAAAGTTTGCTCTGCCTACGCTGTTCAAACCTTGTGGTTTATGCCACACCTGCTTTCTTGCTGCATCTATGTGAGCCTGGTAGCTGAGTCCACTAAGCAGCATCCCCAGAGCCACCTGCAGTTTCCACCAAGCCCCAAGGCCATGGCATAGTCAGGGAAGACAATTTGCATGTGTGCTCACCCTCACTTATACAGGACTCAGGGTGTCTCGTGAGACCCGGTGGGCGAGGACTCTGGAGGCTTGTGCCTGGTTGCCTCTGGACTTGACCCTGTGCACTCTTTCCCTTGCTGACTGTCACCCTGTTAGTCCAGAATACAGCTCTACGCTGAGTCCGGTGAGTCCTAGGGAATCACTGAACTTGGAAGTGGTCTTGGAGATCCTGGACACAAACCTAAACGTTCATCAAACTGAGTTTTCAAGTGCAGTGTATCTGTTCAATGGAAGCATTATCCTGAGATAAGTAAGCGGTCAGAAAAGACGATCTGGCTTACTTATATGGAATGTCCATCAGATGCAAATCTGTAGAGGCACAAAGCAGGTGGGCGGTTGCCAAGGGCTGGGGTAGGCAGGTGGGAAGAGGTGGGATCTTGGTTGTTCATGGGGGTTGGGGAGAGACCGGTATGGAGTGTCTTTAGGGATGATGATGGTGTTCTAGAGTTGACTATGGTGGTTCCACACTGTGGATATGCTGAGACCACTGACCTGGGCACTTCAAGTGGTAAGCTGCGTGGATGCTGAGCCTGTGAATCATATCTCAATTCAGTCATTTAAAACGTGGTTCAAAGTGAACTTCATCGCCTAAACTGGCACTTCCAAAATGGCCTAAGTCCCCAAGTCCCTCTTTTGGGATTCCCTGACTATTCAGTGCCTGTAAATCTCCCAAGTTTGTAAGCTTTAAAGATGGGATGCAGCAAAATTATCTATCAAAGAAGTCTCCAAAAATGCAAGGTCATGCTTTGTCAACCCGATAGTCCAGGATCAGGATTCTTAGCTGGGAGTTGTGGGACGTTAGGTCAAGGGGGCCTATGAGAGGCTTCAAGGAGCCCCACAACCCCAGGTCCTAGGTGACATTCTACATATAGGTGGAGAGAGTGTTTACACCTTTCGTTGGCTTCTGGAAGGAGCCCCTGCAACAAAAGGCATTGGGAAGCCAGAGGTGCAGCTGTGGAACTATAAAGAAACCCTCTCTTCCCAGCATGGTGCTTGCCACAAGAGCAGGCAGCTTGGCTCACAGGTCCTAGCCTCCTAGGACACACGATTGTGCCACCGCAACTCATTTCTGAATGGCAGGTGTGGTGGGAAAGACAGAACTCAGAGCCAAATGCTGGGCCCAGCTGAGTAGTGTGTTTCTTGAGAACATCCCATGACCGCTCGTAGCCTCACTTCCTCCTCTGGTTTACAAGGACATGACCACCTCTGTGCAGAATTCCATTTAGTATGGATTCCATGTTCCTCGCTGATACCTGCCCTTCTCCCTTCCTCTCCCTCTTCCTGCACACTTACCTCCTCCTCCCTCCACCTGTGTGTATGAATGTGTTCCTGTTTAGGTATGTATGTGTATTTGTGTATGTATGTGAGTATATTTAAGCATGTATGTGAGTAGCTGTGTTTTAATGTGTGTTTAAGAATGCATGTGTGTATATATGTGCGTGTGTGCATGCATTTATGTATGCACATGTGTGTATGCACAAAAGTATATTTAGGTTTGTGCACGAATGTGTGTATATGCATTTAGTACACATGTGTAGTGTACATGTGTGTATGTAGTATGTGCATGAATGTGTGTGGATGTGTTTTTAGGTATGCTTGTGTGTCTGTGTGCACACGTATTTAGGCATGATTGTGTACATATGTGTTCATTTAGGTAGGTGCATGTATGTATGTGTGTATTGTGCTTGTATGCTGTGCATGCACACATGCACATGCTAGCCTGGCTCAGTGCCTGGGTGCATTTAGAAGTTCTCCAAAAAATCAGCTGAATTTGAATCTCAAAACACCGCACACAGTTGAGAGGAGAAATAGGCCCAATGCTTCCACTAACCCATCTAGAGAACAACTTTGTGCAGAACAGTTTAGAGTTCATGAATCCAGTTCCGGCTGCTCTAGGACACACCATCTACCACCCCGCACTGGGCTGGTCGGTGATGGAGGGGGCAGGGTTAAGCTGAGCTCTGGAGACCCAAGGACCTGTGTGGCACACAGTTCCACTTCCTACTTATCGGATGATTTCAGCCTCTGAACAGGGAGGATGCCCCACTTCACAGAGCTGGGGTGAGCCCTGGATGCAGGGGGTCAACACCAGGGCTGGCCCACAGCCTGTGCTCAGTCCCTCAGGGCAAGTGTGCCCGTGCTGGTAAACTCTAAGCGGCTCCACAGCAAGAGCCAGGGCCTGGTAGCTATCGGTGTCACACAGGATGCCCATGCCAGAAGGAGCAGCCAGACGGGAGCTAAGGACAGACAGGAAGCAGTGCCCCCAAGGTGCGTCTCTCAGCAGCGACAGGAAGTCCTGCTGGAAGGCCGTGCTGCTGCTTCCCCGCCTGCTGCTGCTTCCTTAGCATGAAAAGGCAGGTCAGTTCTGCAGGATTTCGTGCGGCAGCCCCTCAGGTTTAGACAAATGCGCCTCTGGGACATCTGCACTGCTGCTCCGTGTTTTTGCCAAGCTCAAGGCAATGACAGATGCGAACCCAGCAGCCTCTGTAAACAGAACTGCAAAGTTAAGGCGAGCTGGGCCTTGCTGGACCCACCTGCTGCCCTCTCCCTGGGGTTCATACACAAACCACAATAGAAAAGAAGCCGTTTTATTGAGCCTTGGGGCTCAATAAGGCCTGAATTCAGGTCAAAATGAAGGTGAGGCTTATTTTAGATTAAATATTGATTTTGAGTAGGAATGCTGCGAGGTGGGGCAGGCCTGAATGCGCTGCAAACGGCGAGGTGATTTTCGCCCCCTCCAGGCTTGGCAAGTCCGAAACAAGCATTCAAGACTCATTCGAGACTCTCGAATTGCTGCTTTAGCTGTCTGTGCTGGGAAATGCAAGATACTGAGGCTATGCCCTCCTCCGGGGTTGTCCCCCGCCTGGCCGAAGTACCCTCGCGCTGCCCCAAGCTCTTGCACAGGAGACGGGCTCTGCTCAGGGAGTGCTGAGTGAACAGAGGCAGAGGAGGCCTGAGATGGGCCAGGGGCACAGCGGAGGGCTGAAGCTCTGCCGGTGCTGCCTCCTGGTCCTCGTGCCTCCAGTCCGAGCTCACCCGTCCTGTAAGTCATCCAGAGGAAGCAGAGGTCTTGGTACAGAGGGAGGGGTGGCTAGGAGGCAAGCACGGTACTGACCTCAGACTCCGACGCTTGTGCCGACTTCCCCTTGAGGCTCCCGCTCTCCGTGAGCACGGCGCCATTGTACTTGTCACAGATGTCCTCGTCTGAGTAGTGCAGACCACCAGGACTTGGTCGTGGTGGAGACCTAGGGCCATGATGGAATGCCACAAGTTACTCTTGGGCAAAGATGTTCCCCAGAGGCCTCCTGAACTGTCACCAGCCTTGATCACGTTGCAATGGGCAGGCCACAGCCTGTATACCACCCTGGCAACTGACACAAGGCTACCTGATGATTCTGCAGCCTCCCTTCCTGGTGCCTGTCAGCCCAGGGACTGTGCTGGCCTGGGGCACGGGGATGGGCTATTCCACTCCAGGGGATGCTCAAGTGGGACCAAAGGAGGAGCAGGCGCTTGGTGCTGTGGGATGGTGGGTCCGACCGGCTGACGTGAGGAGTGCACGTCAGAGGGCTCCAAGGAGGTGTCCCCTGGCCCAGGCCCTGGCAGGACCTGGGAGGTGCTTCTACCCAGTGGAGTGAATGGGAGGAGAGGAGTGTCGTGCCTGGGATCACATTATGGCGTATGGGAAGGGTGAGGGCTGTCCTCCCACCCCTCTTGGGATCACATGAGGTTAAATGAGACTGGAGACAGAGACAGCAGCCTCTGGAGAGGGCCACGCCACAGGGGACCATGAGTGGCCTCCAGTCAATGGCAGGGGGAAGCTGAGCCCTCGCTTGCAGTGCCACATTGAATGCACTCTCTGGAGAGCTTGAGTGAGTGTGGAAGAGGATCTTGCGTGGTTGAGGCTACATATGAGAACACAGCCCTGAAAACCGGGACTGTGGCCCCAGACACCCTGCAGAGCACCAGAGCTGGGCCCAGATTCCTGCCCCATGGAAAATGGGAGGTAGTAAATGTTGGTTTAAGCTGTTAAATTTATGGTCCATAGAAAATGAACAGTCTTTAGCCCCCGCCTCCTGGTGACTGTCCTCTTGTGGCTGAGTGAAGCCCAGCTTCCACTCTGCTCTTCAGATGGAGAAGTCACAACACGAGAGAAAACTCAGCACAAATTAATCCATCTCTAAACTAAGCAGGGCTGAGCTCACCCACTCCACAGGGCTGTTCAGGGACCCCGCTAGCCTGTGGTCAGCCAGACAGGCAGTTTGTGCTGTCCATGCCCTGGAGGGAAAGGTCCTCATGTCCAGGACCCCCACCTTATGAGGCCCGAGTGCAGAGCCAGGTGATGCAGTAGATGGGACAACTCTTATCTACTAGAGGTTAAAGCAACCATTGGTGATCCAAGCAAGAAGTCACTGGCCAGGAAGCCAGGCCCCAGGAGGATGGGGAGGAGGGTGTAAGGACCCTGGTCTGATGCCATAGCCACTGCCTCCTTCAGGGTGGTTGTGTCTCAGTTTCTCTAGGAAAGGCCCAGGGACAGTCCAAGACCATCCTTTCTTTCTACCTCAAAGATAATTTTGGGGAGGACTTCATTTGTCATCTAACCATTTGGGTAAATCTTGTTTTCTGGATGCTGGGAATTGAGATCGGGCCACTCCACCACTGAGCTACATCTCTAGACCTTTTTTGTTTTTTTAATTTGAGTCAGAACCTACCTAAGTTGTTGAGGCTGGCTTTGAGTTTGCCATCCTCTTGCTTCAGCCTCCTGAGTAGCTGAGATTATAGGTGTGCACCATTGCACCCTGATCCGTTTGGCTAAAGCTTTTTGTCTAAGAGGCTAAAATGGTGTCTTCCTACAAAGAAGTCTGCATGATAGCATGAACAGACGGGAGCCAATCACACCACAATCAAAGGCACCTTGGACATGATGCTGGAGGACCCATTCCCAGCAATGCTGCCCTGTCCAAGGGCCTCCACCCTTTTGGAGCCCCAGGGACACACAGACCCACCCTCAGTACCTTCTGATACATTTTTGGGACCTCAGATTGAAAAGGTGATGTCTTGGTTTTACTTTGTCCTTGGCTCCCAGCAGCTTCAGGATGGTTTGCACCTGTCCCTTTCGGGACATGGGGACCTGGGCTGGCGCCAGTTGACATGGATGCATGAGCAAATCCATGGTTTGGGAATGGCACTGGCCACAGGGAAACAAGGCTGGGAGCTTGGGCCCCATCAGACTACCCAGCAGCTGTGCCCAGGCACTGGCTGAGCCATGCAGCAGTGGGTTCTGAACATGGAGATGAGACGTAGAGATGTGACCTTAGAGCCTAAAGAAGACCACTTAAACACCCTGGAGGGCAAGACACCCTGGGACCCAACCCCATACCCACGACTGTCCCAAATCCTCTGGCCCCTGATGACCCACATAGACCATCAGTTCACGAGAGGCCACAGGGTCTCAGAGTCCCAAGCTGCTCCGGCACTTCCTGGCTGGGAGGATCACTGTGCTCCTCTGCCCAAGGCTTCCTTGCTGCTACCTGGGGAGCTCGCGATAGCATCCCTGGAGCTACCTGCAGGCTGCGGTTCTGCTAATACAAGATTGTCTTCTCCCTGTTAGGGGACCCCTCAGGAAAATAAATGTCCATGGCTTGAGACCCTCCCACTCCACCACGAAATGATTTTTCTTTTTTTCTGAGAAGCAATGGACCTAACAAAACAGACTGCTGTCTGCCCTTGGACCATGTGCTTCAAAGCGTCGGTCCCCTTTTAGGAGCCTGAAGAGAGACTGAAGCAAGGGAGCAGAGCATGTAATATTTTAAAATTCTCTGTGACAAGTCCCTCTCAGTGTTGAATTTATGTGACTGCGTTTCCATGATTCTGTGACACAACAGGAAAATCAGAACCCCCGGTAGACAAGTGGAGTGAAAGATGTGACCAGAGGCACCACTGGCTCCCACTCCCTGCCCTAAGGACACAGCCTGCTCTGCTTGGACTGGCTGCCAGGGTGCTGGTGAGGAAGACACCCACTGGCTGCCTCCTCCTGAGACTCAGCCTCCATTAGCTCTGGCCTCAGTGCCCTGCCAAACAGGCAGAGGACGGGAATCACCTAGGCAATCTCTAAGCAATGCTTGCCACATGAGCTTTTGGAGAAGGGGAAACAGCTACGTGAAGGGAAACAGGCCTCAGCCCTGCCTGTGTCCTGCTGGCGTGTGATGTCTTTGCAACAGAAAGCAAATCCATGTGGAGCCAGGCACGGGGGAAAAGGCTGCCTAAAGCTGCTGGGCGTAAGACCCCTGCATGGCCGGTCCAGGAAAGGCGTCCCCAGGTATCTTGTTTATCCTACCAGACTCTCAAGACCAGAAGACCTGGCTGTGGGAGTCGAAGGGCATGCCAAGGTTAGCCCCCTCTTCAGGGAGTCTCGCTGCTGAAGTTGGGGGAAGGGCATGGGGGAAGGGGCTTGGTGGAAAGTCACTCTTTTCTTTTCTTTTTTGGATTGAACCCAGAGGTACTTAACTGCTGAGCCGCATCCCCAGCCCTTTTCATTTTTTATTTTGAGACAGGGTCTTGCTAAGTTGCTTAGGGCCTTGCTAAGTTGCTGAGGCTGGCTATGAACCTTTGATCTTCCTGTCTTAGCCTCCCAAGCTGCTGGGAGTGACTTCCCCCTGGGTGAGTGTGCCGCCATGCCGAGTGGGAAGTCACTCTTGCTGCATTCACACACGCACATCTGAAACGGCCATGTGCATGGCAGGATAATGTAGACTGCATTGAATGACAAAAGCAGCCACCTCCTACTCTAGGACATCCAGCCTGCTGCATATATGGTAACACTGTCATGAACGAGGAGCTCCCAGCCCAAGGTGCCTGGCTGGGTGACACGGAAGGCCAGCCCGGTGGCTGCCAGGCCTTGGGTACCCACATGTGAAGTCTCATCCCTTTTTCACATCTCTAAAAATGCACTCAGCCTTTGCACCCTGCGCCTGCTACAGCCAACGCTGCCCCCGGGCCTTAGAATCGTGTTGGGCTTTCTGGAGAACACAGTGGGACTCAGAGCACCTGTGGGCACATCCACCTCCCTACCTGGTGCCGTTCTTCTTGGAGAAGGTGCTCTTGACATTGAGGTGGCGGCTGTTGAGTTCCAGGGCAGCAAATCCTCCGTTATCCATGGTCGCAGACTCCTCCCCATTGGAGATGCTCTTACCTAAAGCCCCACCGGGAGAGCGGTACAGTTTTACTCATCTGCTGACCGCCGGCACAGCCAGCTGCAGTCAAGGTCAGGAGTCTCTGAGTTCCTGCTAGATGCAAAACCCACAGCCACCCTGCTTTAGCAGTTAGAGCCGAGCTGCGGAGCATGGCTATGCATCAGTCGCTGTGCGGGAGCAAAATGACAATATTAGCATTTCAGCATTTATTTCACCTGATGCCAAAATACTGGGATTCTGGTCAATATTTTATGAAGATGTGCTCAGAATACATAAACTTATTAAAAGCCAGGGAAGTTAAATATCTAATAAATTTCAAAATAAGAGACTCAGTCATATAACAAAACAGGAAGTAAAAAAGCAAATTTATAGGGGTGTGGTAGCTAAAGAAAGGGCACAGGCTTTGTTTGGAATAAGGTGACAAAATGCTCCTAGAAGGACAGAGTTGAAGGCCACATGCCTTTGAATCAGCCATTGAATGGTGTGCGTTTTCAAAAAGTAAATTTGCTAATTCTCAGCAACACACAGTCTTATTACACGGGGAAATGAGCGTGGCTGGAAGAGGCCACACGACATGGCTCCCCTCTCATTTGGCAAGGGAGACCCCCTCCTGCTTGTCACCAAGCTTGGCCTGCTCCGTGCCCTGCCCTGCACATCACTGCCCCAGCTGCACCAGGCCTGAGCAAGCTTATCCTCTGGGCTTTCCTGCCTCCTCTGCCTGGAAGCCCCCTCCCAGCATCCTCTGGCCACTCACCCCTTCCTCCAGGCCGTGCAAGTGTGGCTAGGGCTATTGCTATAGGTTGTTACCCGTGAGACTCATATTGAAATTTAATCGCCATTATGAGATACTAAGAGGTGGGGCCACGTGGGACCTCTGAGGAGGAATTAGATCTGCCCTCCCGAGTGGATTAATCCAGTCAGGCGATGACTGGATTAATGAGTTATCCTGGGGATGAGCGTGAAAGTTAGGTTGGCTGGGTCTCTTGTGTGCTCCTTGTCTCTATGTGATGCCCTGCACCACTCAGGACTGTGCCAACAAGGCAGCTGTCACCCGATGTGTCCCTGAGCCAAAGTGAACCTCCCTTCTTTAGGACTCGCCCAGTCTGTGGCACGGTATAATAAACCATAGAAAATGAGCTCAGACAGATGTCCTGCAGCCAGGGGGCTCCCTCCTCAATCCCCAGAGCACCCTGACCCCCTGCATTCCTTTTCCAGGGGCTGGCCCACCGGGGGCTGCCTCCTCAATCCCCAGAGCACCCTCACCCCCTGCATTCCTTTTCCAGGGGCTGGCCCACCCGGGGGCTTCTGCAGGAGCACATTGCTTATTCCTTAGATCTGTCCTCTGCCCTCACCTTCTAGACAAGGTGAGTGCTCTCTGAGGCACAGACCTTTTCTGTTATGTCCCCCACCATGCTGCTGGCCCTAGGGCGGTGCCTGTGCACATACCAGGACATGGCAGTTACATGTTACCCCTGAGAGGCTCCTTCTCTCTACTGGGGACCTCACACCTTCCCACACAACCTGATGCTCTGTGAGCGGCAGAAAAGCTGACAGGCACAGAGCAGCGCATGACCCGAACTTGCCCGTGACTGGGAATTTGGGTTGGTGGGAGGTGGGCAGGTGAAGACCAGAATCAGGAAGGGACGCAGCTGTGCTTGGTCTTGGGGACTGCCCACAGGTAGGCAGGCGCTGGGTGGGCAATGTTCTAGATCCTGCCCGTCTCCTGGGCAGGGGACAGACTTGCTGGGAGGCAAACTTGTCTTCTTTTGGTAGCCTTCAATTATGATGTTAAGTTGCTACTCTAGGGTGAGGCTGGGTGTCAGAAGCTGCAGGTCAGATCTTCTCAAGTCTGTTTTCCAGATGGAGAAGGAGGGTGGAAAGCAGGGAGCCTTTCTATGCACCACACATAGGACTCTGTAATAGCATTAACTCAGTAAAATGACATGCCATTCATACTTGTAAATCCCATAGGAATAAAATATGATTTACAGACACTTGTTAGAAGTGAATTTATACAGAAAAAAATAAATCCTTTCTTTGAGGGATGAATTGCTTAACTTTTACCCAAGCAAATGGTAAGGTGCTTTAGGTGCCCGGTTCTGTTAACCCCTTCAGAGCAAGGATGGGTGGCAACGATGGCTAGGAAGGGATGTGCTGGGCCCCTGTTCCTCACCCTAGGGGTCTGGGGGGTTGGGCTGTTTTTGAGAGCCCCTCAGCAGGGTTTTTTTTTAGGACAGCTGTGAGAAGCCTCTGGTGACAAGAGTCGGGCTGGTGTCTGACAATCAGGGGACTGACTGCATTCTTGGGCTCAGCTACAGCTTTGGAGGATGCTGGGTGGGATAAGAAGAGGCACAGAGCTCAGTTATTTGCTGGTTATGCAAAGAATTGGCCTCACTGGTAATTACAAGAACTTTTAAAAATTGAGGATAATAGATGCATAAGGTGCACCAATCTTCAGAGTCTCCTGTGCTGCCGTTCCGCTGTCTGTAACCGTCCCCTTGCGAGGAGGGGTAGAGCATCCTCCGCGCCTTACCTGTGTGCACCAATCCCCGGAGGCCTCGTAGGACGTGCACACAAGCGGGGCCATGCGGCATGTGCTCTCTTGAGGCTGGCCTTACCTGTGTGCATTTGTTCACATCTCTGAGGCAGTGAAAGCTCTGTGCCACAAGGGAGCTCGTGCTGGGGGTGTCACAGTGAACTGGCCCTCGGAGGGTTCAGAGCAGGACAAGGGGACATAAGACAAGTCCAAGCTCAAGTACCGGAGAAGGCTATTCCGTGGGGCATTTCTGCAACATTCACGAGACACCTGAGGTGTGCCCCAGCTCGGGTTCTCTACAATATCCATCTGTTTAACACTCATCCTTTCTAATCATTACTTTAAAACAATAGAGCTTTTGATCAATGCAGCAGAGGAGGGGACCGTGACTCAGACAGCCAAAAGCCTCCCAGGGCTGTGACCAAGACACACAGCTGATCTGCAGGTGGCCAGGTCTAGAGCTCTTGCCTAGCTCAACTTGCTGCCTCCAGAGAGCAGACGTGTGTCCCCACAGCCGCACGCAGTGGAAAGGTGGACAACGGCATGGCGGATCCAGAGGAGAGCACCTGAGGTCGCCAGCTCAAGGGGACCCGGGCATGCTGGGGACAGGGAGGGTGGAGGTAGACATCGCACCTGCGCTGCAGTTCTTGTACTTCTTACTCTGTCCGTGCAGGACCAGGGCGAACACCACCAGCAGGATGAGGATGAGGCTGGAGAGAGCCATCACCAGCAGGAACCACCACTCCTCATAGAACGGGGCTTCCACTTTGGCTGCAGGAAAAACAAACACACAGCGACGCTGATGGAAACCTCAGGTGCAGCCGTCCTGCCTGAACCAGGCGGGGAAGACAAGGCGGATGTCCTGGGCACAGGGGAGACGAAACCACGGTCGAGTGTGGGCTGCTGTGCTCCAGTTGACCCTTTCCACTGGGAACAGGCAGCGTGTGTCCCTCCCCCACAGGCTTTGAGAATTAAGCTGCAATTTTCCACTGGGTCAGGCTCAGGGCTCCTCCCACCTGACGCCTCTATCCTTGCCTCGCCCATCAAAGCCACCATTATGCTTCTCCTAATCTCACCGGCCTAAAAATGCTGGGTTAAAGGGAGCCCCTGCTTCCCCTCCTGGCTGAGGCATCCCAGGCACCAGGTCACGCACTGTCCCTTGCCAGCACTGAGGCAATCTTCCCATGCTCTCCTGACTTGCTTGGAACTCTGTGTGCTCTCTCTCTTTCTCTCTCTTTGGGTACTGGTAGTTGAACCCAGGAACACTTAACCACTGAGACACATCCCCAGCCCTTTTGCTATTTTATTTTGAGACAGTGTCTCACTGAGTTGCTTAGGGCCTTGCCAAGTTGCTGAGGCTGGCTTTGAACTAGCAATCTTCCTACCTCGGCCTCCTGAGTTGCTGGGATAATAGGGGTGTGCCATCATGCCTGGCTCATTGCTACCACAGAGATCCACCCAGGATGGAAATGAGTTGCCCCCAAAATCCCTCAGTGGCTCCCCATTACTGATGGGGTAAAGGCTGAGCCCTTGAGCTGCAGATCTGATCCCTGCTCCTGCCCAGCTCTGGACTTGCCCACACCTGCACCTCCCTTCATAGGTCCTTACCAGGTATGTTTGTCTACAGCTTGGCCTCCTTCACTGGGCCAAAGTCACTAAAGGCTGGGACTGTGTTTTATGCATTTTATTTATTTTGTGCCTCTGAGAAAAATGAGCTGAACTACAGTCCCATTTTTAGATTTGTTTTTGAGAAATGAAAAGAAAAGTTTTCGTGTAAAAGCTGCTTTGGAAAAGGAAACCCTTCTTTCTTTTGCGTCACTCTGTTTACTAAGAGTAGAAAAATGGGGAATGGCTTCTCACTGGGCGTCAGCCAGCCCCAAGGTCCCACTAGGTGCCATCCAGGAGCCCCTGCAGGGGAGCTGGGTCTGAGGCATCCAAAACCCTCAAGTAAGGAGCCTCATCCAGGCAAAGCCCAGCGTCTGCCTCCAGCTGCCAAACTCTGCAGAAAACACATCTACCTCCCACTAAATACCTCACTGGATGAATGAAGGATGTGGGCATGCAGGGAGTAAAGGGGAAATTGACTTTGGATAACGTTACACCACAGGGCTTCTAAGGAGATGATAGTATTTTGAATCCAAAAGCTCTAAGCAGGTTTTCAGGCTGAATATTCAATACTTTATAACAAGTCCAACAAATCCCAAAAGGACCACCCAGAGAGGCCAGGGTGTGCCTGACTCTGGCACTGGCAGGAAGGAAGCCCTGTGGGGTTCCACACCGCGGCAGCACCCACCCCTCACTGGTGGGCACAGCATGGTCCTGATGTGAAGCCACTGGTTGACAGTGGCTGGCTTCTCTGAAGGATGTCACCAGCTGACTGCGGGCCAGCTGGCAGCCACAGGCAGCATTTGGATACAGACTCCCAGAGAAACACTTGCTCACACTGCCCCAGGAAGGTGGGTGAGGGAGCAGCATTCTGTGAAAGGAAGCACCTTCCATCAGCTGTGGGTGTGGATTTAACAGCTGGATTTGCAACTGGGTCGCATCGGTTTCTCATAGCTGAGCCAAACTGAATTATTTTTTTTTTAAAGAAAGAAAGATGGGGAGAGGAAGAGAGAGGGAGAAAGAATCAATTTTATTTATTCTTCCATCTGGCCTTCGTTTCTCTGGCACTTAGCTATGCATGCGGTGCTGGGGTTTGAACGCAGGTTCTTGTGCAGCCAGGCAAATGCTGTAACTGCTGAATCAGCCACTGCTCCGGCCCCCAAACTGAATTATTAAATTATGGTGATGGTGTTGGGATTCCTTATCCTGTTCTCTGTAGCTTAGAGCATGTTTAACATTTATTTTCACAATGAAAACAAAACTAAGTAAATGAAGGATTTGTGCCTTTTTCTTTTTTACCCTAAATAGCTGCTTATTAACAACTCAAGTGGTTCCCCGGGGTCATTTCTTTGCAGCCTCTTCTTGCTGAGCAACTCCAGCCCAAGGCTGCTCCTAGACTAGGGTGCAGGGCTCAGGCTGAGTGCTCCACAGACCCGTCCTTCCTTGGACTGTGGCAGAGAGAGAGGAAGGCAGTGGGCAGCTATGTCCCCCAAAAAAGCAGAGGACAAGGTGCTGTGTCCTGGCGTGAGGACGACAGTGTTGCTGGCCCTTCCTGGCTCTGCCTGACATGGTGATGGCCACCCTGGCCACCTGCTCACTGCTGCCAGGTGCCATTTCTCAGATCCCTTCGTCTCAACCCTCTCTTGAACCCCTTGACCCGGGCTTGCATCTGTCTGCACATTAGGATCACTATGGAGTTGAAAAACAAGAATGCCCAGGCCCCTGTCCCGAGCACCTGAAATCACCATTGGGTGGGGGCCCAGCCAGGGTGTTTCAAATGGCCATGGCAGGAAGGAGCAGCAGGAGCTGAGGCTGGTCCTTTGAGGCAAGCAGTTCCCACAGCCTCCACGTGGGACCAGCCTTGCCACCTCTCCACCACCTGCTCCTCCCTCCTGGGCTCTTCATGTGATGGATCTTTGTCTGCTACTCTCCCTGCCTCCCTGCAGGACTTCCCTTCCCCTGGGGCCACACCCGACACTGCTGTGACCTCTTGGTCAAGCCCTTCTTGATTCCCAGGTGAAGTCACTTCCTGGTGCCACACCCATTCCACGCTGCTGATAGGGAGAGAGGCATCTGTTACCCCGCTAGCTTGCAAGCTCTGGAGCTTCTTGGCCTCTCCATCCAGAGGGGAGACCAGGCCTGGCTGGAGCTGCCAGCAGCTTCAGGATGAGAGAGGATGTAAAGAAAGGCCCTGTCAAGGAGGCGGAGCTGGTGCCTCCACCACTGCACCCATGGGGACCGCAAAGGCCCTGATGTCTCTCTAGGGGAAAGACGCCTCCTCACACAGGAGCTCCCAGCTCTGCTTAGCCGGGGACGCCTCCGGCCCTGAGGGGACACTGCTGAGCTTATGCTCTCTATTCTGACCCTGGCAAGTCTCAGACTTAAAAAATGAGAAAGGAATTGAGAATCACTCAAGCCAAGCATGACAGGGAAATCTTCTCAAACACATCCATAAGGGGTGTTGGTGGCCACTCTGCAGGAGCATGGTGGTACCAGGGGAGGTGCCAGGGTCCCTACATCAAGCGGAGGGTTCCAATTCACCCTCCTTTCCCTCAGAAACAAAGGACTTAGCCCCTTGACTCCTGGGAAGGGGTCCCCACCTGACACCGCTGTGGAGGGGCTGCTGGGTTCCCCGTAGCCAGCCTTGTTCACGGCCACCACCCGGAACTCGTAAGTCACTCCTTGCCGGAGCTTGTCCAGGCTGATGGTGTAGGATGTGGCGCTCCTGGGAATGTCCTTCACAAACATGTCCCATAGGCCTTCATCTGCAAGAGGGACAGTAAAACAGAGCAGAGGTGAACCCCACGCACTTGGACGCCACACCTGCCTGGCCGGCCAGATCAAAGGGGCCCTGCACCTGAATGCCCGTGAAGTGTCAGAGGCTGGAGAGTCACGGGGGACGTGGGGGAGCGTGAGAGACGGAGTCTGCTAAAGTCCCAAGCTGGGGAGTGGCACTTCTTGACCTTCTCCTCACCCAACCGGATTTCCATTGATTCCAGGATCCCTCTGACAATTCCCCCTCTGGTTTCCCACTCCATCTTGTCTCTGATTCCTTTCCGGCTTGCTGTACCATTACTCTGTGGTCCCCTCCCTGCCCCAAACAACTCTGCCCAGCCACCCCATCTGCGATGTCCACCTGCATCCCCACTGGAAACAAAATCCAGCCCGGGGGTCACATGGGAACCTTAAGCTACAGCTTCTCTCCCAGGGGGCTGCCAGCGCAGGCAGAGTACCAGCTGTGAAAGTGTCACCTCCTCCATTAGAGCAACTGTCGGGAGGGGAAGCTGCGGTGGAGATGCCAGAATCGTGGGATCGGCACCCACTGAGTGACAACCTACTGGCACTGCCCCTCACTCTGGGCCTCAGCCCCCAGCTTCTGACTTAAAGGCTACCAGAGCTGCATCTCAGAGGCCAAGCATCCTTTGGAGCCTCAGCAACATCAAACCTGCCTGAAGCTCATGCAAGTTTCTATTCCATGGTCTGGTGCTGCCTAATACAAGTAACTCAATTTAAAAAAAATACACTGAATTTCAAACAAATTTGTACACCAATGTACACAGCAGCATTATTCATAACAGCCCGAAGGGTGCTTGTGGATGGATGAGCAGGTAAGCAAAATGTGGCACACAATGGAATATTATTTGGCCTTGAAAAGGGAAACTATTCTGACACATGTTACAACAGGGATGTCCCTGGGGGGGACGGGGCTGAATGTGTAAACAAGACACAGAAGATGAAAATGGTGTGATTCCATTGTGCGAAGTCCCGCAGCAGTCAGGCTGTGGAGACAAAAAGTAGGTTGGGGATTGTCAGGGGCTGTAGGAGCGGGTGGGGAGGCAGTGTTTAGTGGGGTCGAAGTTTCAGTTTGGGAAGATGCAGAGTCCGGGCAGATGGACGGTTGTAACGACTGTACAATATGAATGTGTTTAAGGCCACTGAATTGCACACTCAAAAACGGTTAAAATGGTAAATTTCATGTTAAACATATTTTACCATGGTACAAAATTACTGAATTCATAAGAACCCTGACATCTAGGGAAATGTTAATAAAGTTGAAATTAAAGTCAGAAAAATCTTCAGTGAGGTGAAGAAAGAAGTAAGTGGGTCTGGTTCTGAGGCATACCAACGAAGCAAAAGAAATGTGAGCAGTGAAATATGTCATGGAAAGACCCAAAGACCCTACAGCATTGATATTAAAAGGATAAAATATGGAACTAGGCCACCGTGGAGCAAAGCCTGGTCCCACCCATTGGCTGTGTGTCCTTAGGCAGAGTACTGGACCTCTCTGTGCCTCATCTGTAGAATGGTGATAACAAAGTACCTATATCATAGGTCTGCCCTGAGAATTAAACAAGTTATTATTTATAAACTGCTTGGAACAGTGCTTCACACATAGTAAGCACTACACGAGTGTTTGTAAAACAGAATATAAATTTACTCCCTAAGGAGGCTGTTTGCTAAAAGGTGGGCTCAGAGCCCAAAATGTTCATTTGAAGTAGCAATCCTTCACAAATTGTATTTTCTTTTATGGGTACAGGTATGTGAAACTTTAAAAAGCAGGAGATTTGGGGAGGAAAAGCCCATTTGAATATGCATGTGCACGTGCTGACAGCTTTATGGGGCCCCGAGGGCTTTCTTTCTGAAAACCCGCACATCGCAGAACTGGGAGCAGCAGACTTGCTGGGATGGATGAGCCCAACGGTAAACAGGAGGAGCAGGCCAGTGTGGCAGTCTCTATTTGCAGAGGATTTATACTTTGCCCTAACTAAGTCCATCCAGTCTAGGTTAATGAAGGAGAGATGTGGATGGTTTTAAAGGTACACAGCTCTTAGAAGGCAGAGGGGTAGAGGAACAGGGATTTGTTTCTAAGTATCCACATTTATAGTCATCTGCCATCCAGATCCCATTACCAGGAATGGTGTCAAGAAGGCAAGCTGTCGCCCACGGTTTCCTCTGGTTTTCCCCACCTGAAACAGTGCCCTTTACCACGGGCTGGCTGCTGGGTGAGGTTCGTACCTTTGCATGCAAATTTGCCTAAGGACGGTTGGGGAGGGCTGAGCAATGCCTGGGCCTGGGGACCCTTACCCACCTCCTTCACCCACAAAAGCTCCAGGGCCCATTTTGTGGCCAGGCCCAGCTCTGTCCTCTGGGAGTCTCTCAGAGCATCCTCTGGGGGGGGGGGCGGGGGAGAAGCAAGGCCAGGTCACCCTCATTCTCAGTCACCAAGTGTCCCCTACACTCCAAGGAGGGATGGCTACTCCCTGCCGATGGGTCTCCAGAGCCTGGGTCACATGTACCTGCCTGTCTACACCAAGGGGCTCCTGAATTTTCCAAGTTCAATAAGCATCTGTTACTCTCATCCGTCCTCCCATCCCGGTGTCCCATGGCCCTGCGGGGCCTCCCCCAAGCGGGCCTGCAGTAACCACCCCCCAGTTCACTCGGAGCCTGTTAGGAGCAAGTCCCCGCTCCAAGCACCTTACACACTGATTCAACTGCTGTGTTTCCTCTAAAAAGATAATTTTATGCTGTAAGAGACTAAAGACAAAAATACAGACTTACAAACTGAGTGTTGTTTAAATCCACTGAAATTAAGGCCCCGGGAGCGTGAAAGATTTCCTGAGCGCTCCCAGGCCCGGGCGCCTCTGGAGTGGGTTCTCCCAGTGCTTTCAGCATTAAAGCTCTGCGGCTGCCAGGGAAGAAACGATCCCCTCCTCCATCATCACCTGGAGGCCACGTTTTATTTTAAGCACTCTGTCATAGCTCCAGGAAGTGTGTGCATTTTTTATAAAAACATTTTGAAATATTGATATAAAATCTCAACTCTGAACGATTTATCTAGCAATCCAATTATACCCCAAAATGGGGGAGGGGCATCATACCAAGATGATTTGTCTCTGAATTAATAGAAGAAAATGTTCACGTTTTTATTCTGCTTAATTCTGCCTTTCCAGAATTAGCATATTCAGCATTTTATACCCCAGTTATAATTCACTGGGCTATTTATCCATACCAATATTTACACCATGATCACAAATGGATACAAAAAATTTGGCAGTCACTAAAACACCCTCCTTTTCTCCAACTGTGGATTGTTTTTTTTCATTTGTATTATGTTGCTAAATATCTCAATAAATCAATGATGGAGAAAAGTATCTCTACAAATTAGCAGGAAAAATAACATTACGGAACTATTAGCAATAATGAGATTTGGGCAGCTGATTTTCCATGTAGCAGGAGGACTCCAGCGCCTGGACTTCCATCTCAATCAACACTGGAAAGGATAGCAGGTTGGGAGAGAATCCCAGGCACACAGGGCAGAGAGCGCTCAGTCACCTGGGCACGACTCGTCCCGGGACGCGCAGGAGACCCCAGCCTGGTTTTCTTCCCCCACTGAGCAAGTTGCTAGGCACCACTGTGGGAAACCTGTGACCTGTCTGGAAGAGAAGAGGCCCGACCCTTATAAAGCAGATCCCGGATAACTGACCCCTGGACGATGGGTCCTCTGAATGGCTGATTCCCATATGGCTAATCTCTGGATGACTGATCCTTTGGACAACTGATTCCTGGATTAATCCCCTGAGAGACTGGTCCCCAGATGACTGATCCCAGCAGCAAGCTCCCTCTGGGGCCAGAGTTCTAAACCTCCTGGGGCAGCATCTACCTCCAGGCTGGACCCCACCCCTGGGTGTCCAGAGGAGCCCAGGAGGCCCCTGCTGCACACTGAGCTCAGATCCTCCTGTGGGCTGCTAGGTCCGCAGACCTTCCCTTCCTGTGAAGAACACTTTCATGGAGTCTTGTTGTGAGGCACCGTTGGCAAATTCCACCTCCAGGTCTTAAGAAAAGAGGGGAACCACTGAGCAAGGCACTGCAAATATTCCTGAGTAAGTCCCATCGTCATCGCATATACAGCCTGGTCAACCTCAGGAAGAAGGATGGACGTGAAGCAACACGCACGGCCTTGGCTCTCAACTGGGTGATTCTTCTTGAAAGAACATAAACCATGTCTTTGCTTCTGTTCTTGTGCTATTTATCTACTAAAAGAAGGGAAGCATCTCTGTGGAAGATTCCTGAAAAAAGGAAATTTTTTCTGGTACAAATAGGTTTTGCTCCCTGAGACCAAGTTGTTTCTAACAGGCAGAATGAGTCAGCTTTTATCTTTCGGTGCTGACGTCTTCCCAATGGCAGGAGGGACATCTGTTCCCAGACAGAGTCCTGATGAGCTGGACGCATGGTCTCCTCTTTCCTGAACTGAGTCAGAGCCCCCCATCCGAGGGGACCTTGCCGAACGCATCCCTCCAACGCCCGGAACTGTGTGGAGTGCCGCAGGTATTAGGGCGGACACCATGTCAATACAAAAGTCTGATTTCATGGACAATTAAACAGGGTCTCCACGCTGAATGAAACTGTCATTCACTGCCTGAGATTTCTGGTTCCATTAACTCACAACGACCAAAAACCTGACTGTCAGCCTGCAGCCCCGAGCAAATGGAAGCCTGTCCGTTGTTTATTTCTTAAACACTGCCATTTCTCTTTGTATAAATGGTCATACGAGGTCAGAAATTTAGCTGGAACAGGTAGGATTTAGACCCAGGGCTAATGGCATCTGCTAATAAAAACTCCTTTTACCCGATCCTCACTCAAGGCAGGGACAGCACAAGATGGGAGGCCTGGCCTGCGATGGAGAAGGACCTGGAAAGGAGTGGAAAGCGGAGGCTGAGGTGCTGTCAGCAGACGTGGTGAACGGAGGGCAGGGGCCTGATGCAGAGCCTGGGCTGGGGCGTCTGCTGGCTCGGGAACTTCCATGGGGGTCAAACCTTCAGGAAAGTACTGATTTTCTTTCTGGTTCAACTGAAAAGATCCATCACCAAAGACCACAATCGAACGAGATGAATCTGGGAGACCTGGGAAAGGCCAGGAGGGATGAAAGTGGGCAAGCCCCATCTCCCGTCCCTGGACCAGAGGTGTCATCAGTGCGAAAGGAAAACAAAGTCCGCCTGCGCTGGAAGCGTCCTAAATATGTACTTCATGGCTGCTCTGGAGAGGAAAATGTATTTATAGTTCCTTTAGAATCATTCCAGGCTATTGTGTAAATATGTAAATTAGGCTTCCTGCTCCACACAGTAAAACGCCTTGGAATAATTTGTGTAAATAAATCATCCGCATCTGCCCACTGCATGGTTGCCGCTACCTTCCAGGGGGAACCTCGGGCACAGCCAAGGAGCAAACAAGCTGGCGGCCAGCCTGGCGGAAGCCTACGGCTGTGTCCCTGGACCACACTCAGGGACACCCTCTCTGTGGAGAGGGGCTCTGATCCCAGCTGGCTTCAGTACCTGCTGTTCAGTAAATCTTGAGACTTCGCAGGGGTGGGTTAAAGAGGATGTGATGGAGGAGAAGAGCTGACTGCCATCTGCCCTGGGTGCCTGGGCCACTGGCCACCCTCTGAGCAGGTGCCACAAAGCTGGAACTTCTCACCTCCATGGAGCAAGCAGAGATGTGGCAGGGGTGAGACACCAGGTGGAGCAGGCCGCCTGGGCCCCAGGGCCACCCCACCACAAAGCCTGGGTCGTCCCAGATGCCAGCAGGAAGGGACCCCTCCTAATGGAACCCGGGCCGGTAATACCTTCAGCAAACCACTCCCCTGCCTGGAGAATGTCTTGACGGAGAGCTTTGGTAGAGAAAATGAGAAGATTCGGCATTTAATGTTTTGTGTAATGAGGCCTGAGATCGATGACAGCTGAGCCCAAGGCCTTGGGCACCAGCAAGGTGTTTAAATACTGACACTCCGTAAAGGCTCGCATTCCACCCTGAGACGCTGGGGCCTGAGCTGCGGAAGGGAGCAGGCGTCTTTCTCAGCTTTCGGGAAAATCCTCAGGCCCAGCTGCCCGCTCAGGTTCGGTTAATGGTCTGAAAGGGGAGATCACAGGCAAGCTGCTGTCTAATGTTGGTAACAAAACGGAAGAGAAAGCAGAATCTCTAGCACTCATTGAGAAAGACGGCATCTCCCAGGTCGGTTTCCTAGCATGTCTCAGTCCCCGTGGGGCTGTTTCACTTCCTGGCATGCGCCCCACTGAGCAGACCTCCAACTGACATGAGAAGCTTCTCCCGAGGCGCGGGGCCTAGTGAGAAGCCTGAGCTCCATGCCAATGAGTTCTGCATGATGCCCCAAGGCTGCGCATCTAACCAGCAGGCGTCCCGGGTCCCTGACCAGGGCAGGAGCACCTGCAACCCGAGGAGAAATCACTGACTCCCCAGCAAGCGTGGAATCAAGACCTCACCATTTGGGGGACAGTGCCATGGTGAGGACAGGAGTTGAGGTGCTGAGACCAGGCCCTGGGTCTGTCTGGTGATGTGTTTCATCCCCCACCGCTGATCTCTGACACCAGGAAGCTCGTTTCAAAGTTGCTGCTCTCCTCACTGAACAGGGTGAGGCCGTCAGAGTCTCTTATTATTATTACCATCTTAAACCAAGCTTTTCATTTTGAAGTCACTGTAGAGTCCCACAATGTAGTTATAAGAAAACATACAGAGGGATCCGAAGCATCCAGCTTTACCTGGCTTCCCCCAGGGGTAGCAGGTGGCAAAACAAGAGGATGACCACGCAGCTGAGGAGAGAACATCTCTGGAGCCCTTGCAGGGCCACGTGGCCCCAGGGAGTTTGCTACAGTGAGGAGACTGCGCTCGCTCATAGGGGAGGAAATCACTAGCAAGACTCTGGTGCAGGCTTCTTAACCTGTGCTCGGGGCCATAAAGTCCTCGGACTGTCGAGGATATCTTCACATAACAGCTTCAGGTGCATGAAGGACACCAATGCCATTAGTAGTGCGTTGATTACCTAGGGGCACTGAAGTTCCTGGTAACCTCTGTCTCCTGGTATGGGGGCTGTGGGGACTGCGGGTAGTTTTCTTTGCATTGCTTATTTAGCTATGCGGTTGTGTGGCAGATTCGTAGAGAGAACTGGCTTTAGGGGACCTGCGACCACCGTTACCCCAGGGCAACCCGGAAGTCTATGCTTTTCACCAGCTCATTGATTATCAGGGTTCAGCAGAGCCTACAACTATAATTTCAAAGTCACAGGGACATAAACCATCCTGTGAAATGCCTGCAACACTGGGGTGTCCTGTGACAGTGTCAGAGTCCTGCTGTGACATGGGCAGTTCCTTACCTCTACCATGTATTGAATTATCCCTCCCTCAAAACCGTAATTCATATGTTGAAGTCCTAACCTCAGGAACACCTGACTGGGTAACGGGGTCACCACAAATGCAGGAGGTTAAGATGGGGTCATCCTGGAGTGGGGAAAGTCCCTAATCCAACATGGACTGGTGTCCTTCTAGGAAGGGAAGTGTGGACATGGACACTCCTACGAGGAGACGGCCATGTGAACAGGAAGCAGAGGTGGCATGATGCCTCTGAGCCAAGGAGCACCTAGGATTGCCAGGAACCACCAGCAGCTAAAAGAGCAGAGAACGGATTCTTCCTCCCGGCCCTCAGAAGCAACAAACCCTGCTTACACCTTGGTTGGACCTGTATCCTCTGGAGCTGCAAGATAAGATGTTTCTGTTGCCAGCTTTGGTATTTTATTAGAACCCTAGAAAACTAATATACCTCCATTCACAGTTGATAGAAATGCTAAATTTCACTTAGAGTTTAATTAAAAGGTGTTTTTTCCCTCCCAAGTTCATGGATCTTCTCAGTTCTGTCCATGAATCTTGCCCAGTAGTTCATTTCCTGTTTCTATAGCAAAATGCCTGAGGCTGGGTACTTTATAAAGAAGACAGGCCTCTTTTGCTCACAGTGCTGAGAATTCCAGAGCATGACACCGGCATGCTTTCAACTCTGGTGAGGGACCCCTGGCTGCACCACACCATGGCAGATGGCAGCGTGGCGGGAGCATGTGTAGGGGGAAAAGATCACACAGTGACACTGGAGGCCAGAGAGCCTGGACGAGCCAGCCTTGCATTTCTATAACAGTTCCTGCGGGAACTCACTCACTCCAAGAGACCAACACTGACTCCTTCTGACAGCAGCGCCACTGAAGACCTAATCACCCCACACTGGGGACCAAACTTCCAACATGTGAGCCTTTGGGAGATCACTCAAACCAAACACGCAGACCTCAGTGGGCCAGAACTCACCGGCACCTTTGTGACACGCGGGGAGAGAGATGGCTGAACTGTGGCCCTAAGGCAAGGACGCGCCTGCCAGTGGCTGCCCACTGGGCCCAGGCCTGCCTAGGACATTCCTCACAGCCCCCACCCAGCTCCGAAGAGAGTGCTCTTGCAACTGGTCTCTGTGGTGGAGAGCTGGTTGGCTGCTCAAGGGCCGTCTGCTATGAGAGGTGTGGGCGACCCAGTGGCCACCAAGGGCTCCCACAAGCCTGGATCCTTTATCAGTTTGGGACCCTCTGTCTCCAGAACAGGCTGACCGTCTTGCTCAACAGACACCATCAGGTCAGAAGGTCTAAATCTATGCATTGGTGAGCTAAAGAATTTTTCATGTTGCCTTTCAGGTAGAATTTTTTTTTTTTTTTGGTCTTATGTACTAGTTTTCTCCTTAGAAGTTTCCAGAAGTTTCTAACTCATAACCTTTCAAAAGCAAGCTGGTGGGGGAGGAGAGAAGATAGGTCTTTGACAATGCTTCGCCTGCTGGTGGCAGGCTTGACGGCTCCTTCCAATGCATTCCTGGAACATCACCTGTTTTAAGCTCAGATGTTCTTGACTGACTGTACAACCATCTGAAGGTCATGGTGAAGCTGCTCGGTATTCTCCACGTTTGGTGGTAACCTCCAGCTCCCAGCAGTAATATTCAACTCGACCCATCAGAAATTCATTTTGAATAGCGTCCATCCTTCTTATTAAAGTTAATGGAACTCTTATACACTGTTGGTGGGAATGTAAATTAGTGTAGCCTCTATGGAGAACAGTATGCAGGTTACTCTAAAAGTAAAAGTACCATATGATCCGGCCATCCCACTCCCGGGATATCCACAGGAAACGGGGGCAGCAAACAAAAAGGACACCTGCACACCTGCAATCATTGCAACACCAGGCACGAGAGCCACACCGTGGAGGCAGCCTTGGTGCCCACCAACACATGAGTGCACAAAGAAAAGGTGGTGGATATACACACTGTGGAGTAGTATTCAGCCCTAAAGAAGAATGAAATCCTGCCATTTTCAGCAAAGTGGGTGGAACAAAAGGACACCGCGTTACCTGCAGTAAGTCAAAGGCGCATGCCACCCATTCTTTTTCATATGTGGAAACAAAGAGTCGAGCTGAAAGTAGAACAGTGGGTACCAGGAACTGGAAGGGTGCAGGGGGAGGGCCAGGGTGGAAGGTGGAATTGTCACCCTGGATCCCTTTTCTATGTGCAATCTGTGTTAGTGAAAAACAAAAAGTGAACAAGATTAAACCAAGGGAGAATGGAAGGAGGGGTGAAGAAAATCCTTTGGTTGGATAGAGGAGGAAACTGATCGCAGGCCTCATTTTCAGAAGCCTCAAAGGTGACGCAGACAATGTGCCCATTTCACCAATAATAAGGTGAATATTCACGCACAGCTCTTTCCACAGGCTGCCAGCATTAGACCCGAGATGAGTCCCTGAAAACACCCTCCGATCTTCCTGATGAGCTGAAATGCCTGGAAGTGCCCTTCAGTCCTCATCCACCTATCTCGGAGAATGGCAGTTATCCTTCTCCGCATTGTGTGGCTAGCGCATCATGGACCGAAACCCCGGGAGGTTAACAGCATAGCTGTGGTTACGAGGACCCAAGGAGGGGGCGAGGAGTGAGCCCCTCCTCCAACACACAGCCCCTCAGCACACCCTCTTGGACAGCCAGCCCGGCCCATGGCTCCTACCTGACGGCCTGGCCTCTATGACATAGCCTGAGGTAGGCGTGTGGCCGGAAGTGCCCTCCGTCCACTGCAGAGTCAGTGCAGAGGCAGATTTGGTGACCACAATGTCTCTAGGGGACCCTGGGGACCCTGCAGGACGGAAAGAGTGGTTAGATGTTGGCGCTGAGGGGATTCCTCATCCCTGTGCATGGGGCAGATGTGTCTAGATCTCTAGGCGGGTTCTTGACCTGACTCCCTCATGTTTTCACCTGGAAATAGCAGGCTGAGGGAGTAGATGCAGGCAAGGTGCCCAGGACTCAGTGGTACTCCCTGAATGTTGATTTTGCTGCCCACGCTTAGCCAGCACCTAAACCAGGGCCAAAAAGCTTATTAAGTGGGGCTGGACAGTGGCTCAGCGGTTACAGCCCTTATGCACCAAGTGCTCGCATACAAACCCCAGCACCATGTGCACCACGATGTTTCAGAGCAACTAAAGCCACGTGAAAAAACTAAGATTGATTCTCTCTCTCTCACAGTCCCTTTCTCTTAAAAAAAAAAAAAAAAAGCGTGAAAAACCAAATAAAATTGATTCTCTCTCACCGTCCTTCTCTCTTTAAAAAAAATAAAAATAGAAAAAGCTTACTAAATGGGATGCTACATGATTCTTCTTCATGACATGTGAAGAAACTTTTAAGTGTGTTTACTTACTTCAAAAATTTAATTCCTGCTGGGTGTGGAGGTGTATGCTTGCTCTCCCAGCACCCAAGAAGCTGAGGCAGGAGGAGCGCAAGCTTGAGGCCCGCCTCAGCAGCTTAGTGGGGAGGCCCTGAGCAATTTAGCAAGACTCTGTCTCAACGTAAAAAATAGAAAGGGCTGAGGATATGGCTCGGTGGTGGAGTATTCCTAGGTTCAATCCCCAGTACCAAAAATATATATATATTTCAATTTCATTTACTTTTTTTTCCCCTAGAAAACAAAAAATTTCCATGCTTAACATCTAAGAACTTGTTCATCTATACATGACAACCCCACCCGCAGAAGTTCATGATGCTATGTGCTTCTGAAGACTTCTCTGTTGCCAAAGTGTCCCCAGCTTATGCAGAACGAAGCATCTCCGCTGAGAGCACAGAAAGCCCCCAGCTGGACAGCGCAGCCACGGAGCTCAAGTTTCAGTTCACACTCAGCTGTCTGCCTGCTGAGCCCCACTTACCCTCGGCTGGCCCAGCGGTGACATTGGCCTGGAGCTCAGGCCCGTAGGTAATGGTCCGCGCTTGGACACGGAAGAAATAGGTGACTCCTTTTGTGAGGTCCCGCACCTTCAGCCAGCGCTGCCGGTTCCCTTTCACGTCCACCGTCACCACCTTGCTCACCCCTAGAACATCCAAAGGCAAAGGAAGAGGGGGCTGCGCCCGCGGAAGCAATCGAGCGCCGGCAGAGCTGCGGGGGTAACAGGGAAAGCAGCCCCGCAGTCTGCTAAGGAAGTATTTCTCACAATCAAGAGGAGTTTAAGTGGTGATCAAGGCCAATTTTCAGCACAGATAAGTGTAATTAGAGTTTAAGCTTGATAAACGGTGCTGACGAAGAGAAGAAACACAGCCTTGGTGGCTGATGTCACCGAGGGCACCGACCTGTGGGCAGCATGGGTGGGGAGCCGCCCACCTGACTCCATCCAGCACTGGCTCCCACCCTGCATCCTGGAGAGGGTCCCTTCCCACAGAGCTGCACTAAGTCCTGTGTCACTTGTGGAGGTGGCCATGAGTCTCCTGGCATAGTCACAGGGGAGAAGAGTACAGAAGGGATACAGGAAGACCATCTATAAAGTCAAATGGTGGCTTCCTCCATGAGGGCTCTGAGGCCCGACTAGGCTGGCCCACCTATGACCTGCAGGCCTCAAACAGCTCAAGAGAAGGTCACCTGCAGGCCTTGACGCAAGGATGAAATTGTTTATCGCTGCGTGTGCTGATGCCCTGGTTCAGAGACTATGCCAACAAGGAGACAAGAGTTTCCACACACAAATACGTGAACAAATGAACAGTGCAGAAGCGTTGGCTGTATGAGGCACAGGAATTCCCCCTTACCCATGGGACGTGTCCCAAGACCCTGAATACCCTGACCCTGTGGATAGTTCCAGACCTACATATACCAGGTACTCTCCCAGTGCCGCGAGTTCATCTCCCTCCATGTTTTATGCCCATACCTGTTTTACGATGGTCATCTGCATATAAGCACTGCAATACTGTGACAACTGATCTGATCACCCAGCCCACTACCCAGTGATGAACAGGTGGGCAGCACATACAGGGTGGGTATGCTGAACAAAAGGATGGTTTACACCCTGGCCAGGATGGAGTAGGACGGTGGGCGATTTCACCATACTGCTCAGAATGGAGCACAGTTTAAAACTGCAAATGATTTAGTTCTCAAATTTCCCATTTAATATTTTCAAGCTACAGTGGACTTTGATTGATGGAAACCACAGAAAGCGAAACTGTGGATAAGGAAGATGACTGTCCAATTAGAAAATTGAGATTTAATATTTGGGGGGAAGGATAAATACTGATGAGTGAACAAATTCAGCATTTTTCCAGATGGGACAATGGGAGCCTTTGGTTAAATAAGTTTGAAAATGGTGCATTTTTAAAAAAAAGTTAAACAAGCTCCTGACGACAGGCCTCTTCAGAGCCTTTGGTGGACTATCTGTCAGGCAGTTCTTGGAGGAGGACAAAAGGATGCTGCATTTCTGTGCCTTGTTGGTCAGCAGAACCGCTTCCTCTGGAGCACTGAGAAGAGCTGTACTTGGGGACAGTGTCTCATGCCCTGGCTCCAGCTGCCCACCCAGCCAGCCCCAACACAGCGTTCTGGGCAGTCAGCCATGGAGCAGAAGGAAACTCAGATTGACTGACAGCTAGCTCACTCGTTTCATATTTATGCTTCTATAAAACACTCATTCAGCTAAATTATTTTCTTCCAAATTATTGTAGTGTATTTTCACCATTTTTGATTGACTCTCCACATTTGGGTTTTTCTGTAGATAAATGGGGCTGCTTCTGCCGATAGAGCTTGATCTCAACCTCATATATACTACTCCAGAAAGAGAATCCAAGGACAAGCACCGCACACCCTGTGTCTGTCATCTGCAAACGAACAGGTCCTGTCAGATGTAAAGTTATTCTGGTAGCAACTCCTGTTTTTTTTTTTTTTGCTTAAAATGCCTTCATTTTCCCTGGAGCAAAAACAAACCCATTTACAGATTCTGTAAATTCTGTCCCGCTAGGAGGTAGAGTCAGTCTGGCCTTCCCTCTATCTCAAACATGTCAGAATCTTATTTATTTAGTCAATTTTTAAACCATGCCCTGCACTAGAAAGCCTCAGGGAGCAATCCCATAAAATACCACTGTTTAAAACATTTTTAAAAACATAAAAATAGCTCTGCCACAAAATCAGATGCCCAAGAACATCATGGCTCGGTGCTCAAATGGCACAGTCTCCAGGTGGTTCTGTGCTCCGGAGCGAGCTGTGGGTGGCCAGTGCTTCGTGCAGAGCAAGGGACTGGCCAGGGATGGCCATGGGCTGCATCTCAGCACACAGGTGGATCCAGGACTGTTCTCCTGAGGGGGTCGCCCCGGGGACCACCAGCCCTGGGCAAGGGTAGTCATCTCGGCTTCCCTTAGCCCAGCTGGTCAACGCCTGCCAGGGTTTGCAAATCTCCATCCCAGCAGGACAGGTCTGAGCATCCCACCACAGTCAACCGACTGACAGGTGAGATTGCTGTTGGACAACTGTTTTCTTTAAAAAATGAAACAAACAAACAAACAAACAAAAAACAACAAAAGACAACTGCCTTTACCAGATTTCAAAGACTTTTGTCTCCAAAACAAACTTCAAATAGCTAGTTCAAAGCATGCACACATGCATATAAATGTGTCTCTCTGATCTTTGGCAATCTTCACAAGAGAATCACCATTGTGCAGAGTGAATGTAATTGTAGGCCAAAATGAAGACTCCTGGTGTTTTGTTACCCTTGAAACCATGTCTTTGAGAAATGTTCAGCTCCTACCAGGCATTTTAAAATATTAAAAAATCATACAGAGATAAGTTTACTACTTTCATAGTTTCCTGTTAGAAACTCAGAGTCCGCCAGTGAAGAGGGTGAGGGTGGGGTTTCTCCAAGAGCCCCACACAAAGGCACACCTGTCTTGGGGCCCTGGCCTCCCTGTGCCTTGACCGGCTCAGCCTGCTGCTCAGGTGGGGACCTGATGCCAGGGGAGAGGCTGACCAGGGTGCAGAGATTTGGGACGGCTTGGGCTTGGGTGAGGCAGCAGGGACACCAGACAATACGGCCTCCTGAGGTCCAGGACGCTGCTCCGCTTTTCAGCAGAGGCATCACCTCTTCCCTTGACCTTGATTCCAGCCCCCAGCATTCCAATGCTCTTGAGCTGTATCCCAGCATCACCTACATCCAACGGAACGTTCACCTCCTGCCTTTGCCAACCCCCGGCAGTCAAAATGCCCAGAGGGCCTGAGGGCAGAGAGGGACCACAAGACATTTGTTCTGGCTTCCAGGTTTTGGCAAAAGCCAGTTCTCTGTGAAATCTGAAGTCAGTACGAGAGAATGCGAAGAACTGGGGACTCGGAGTGAGACCTCAGTCTGTTACTTATTCCTGTACACCACCAGGCAAGGGGCTCAATGTCTGCAGAGTCCTCAGTTTCCCTGTCTGCACTGAGGCTGATACGTCAAATGTGTGTGAAGGATCCCACCTAGCTTATTATCGTTGAACAGCACACTAACGGACGTTTGTGATCTATGAGGTTCTGACCTGCTGTCCTCTCACATACAGCTGTGGATACAGCCATGCCAGGTCAAAAGACAGTGCTCAACAACTGCCATTTGATTCACTCCACTCCTGCTGGCTGATCTGGGCTGGGCTCAGGCCTGGGTCTGGATCTCACAGTCAGTGGCAGCTGCAGATGGCTGGTCTCCCGTGACCTCCCCCACATGCCTGTCAGTTGGGGCAATGGAGGTGAGTGGTTCACTCCGAAGGCCAGCTCTGTCATGTCTGCATGGTGGTGGCAGGTCCCAAGAGCAGCAGGAGGACCGAGGGCATCCCGTGAGCAGACTGATCTCTGCTTGCCTCATGTTTGCTGCTGTCCCACCAGGCCACGCAAGTCACACAGAAAAGCCTGGGGAAGTGTGGGACTTGTTTCTGAGCAGTGAGGGAGGGGAGGTGTGACAACGGGGTTGTCTGTCCTTGGCCTACCTGGCCCATGAGTCTCTTCATGAGCTGCACAAGCATCTGGATGGGTGTCCTCACTGCAGACCAACTTCAGTCTCACTTGCCATCTGCTGTTGGCCTGTGTGGCTGCAGGATATGGTTCTCAGGCAGTTCTGGAACTAGTTCCACTGGGATCCAAGCAGCCAGTACGGGCTGGCAAGAGGCTGGATATCAGAAGCTCTGCTGGGGCCAGGGGACGGGAGGGTGGGGTTCCTTCTGGAGAGTAGTGGGTCACCAGGTGGTGCAGGGAGGGATTGGTCAGCTCTGTCCCCAGGGAAGCCAGGAGGAGATCTGCAACCCCAGCTGGAGCAGGGACAGCTGTGGGCTGAGCTGGAGTAGAGGAGCCCCAAGGGGCCCCTTTGGCTTGGTAAGAGCCAGCTGCTTAGAGGCAGCACTGCGCTGCATTCAGGCCGGGGCTGGACCCTTCCTGCCACCAGCAGAACTGGGCAGCTGTGCTCTGAGTCAGCTGTGATGGATGTACAGGAATCAGAAGTCGGGACTGTGCCCAAGCCTGCAACAGCTCGGAATTTGGGGATCTGGGTATGTATTTGAGCTGCCGTGCTGAGATTCTGGCTGTTTACAACCTGCGGAGTCATTGAGGGAGCCACAAAGCCAGACAGCTCTCCCTCCTCCTCCAGCTTCGGAGCACAATGCACTCATCGCAGAAGCCGGAAGGACAGGCTTCAGAACCAGCCCTTCTCTACAGACAAAAGAGACAATGCCGGCGAAGGTTGGTCTTATGACTTGTGAAAAGAGGCGAGATGGTGGTGACTGAAGCGATCCTACGGAGTGACAAGCCTACTCCCCGCCAGCAGACAGGGATGGTCTGGAATATGAAATGGCTGAACCAATCCTCCTTGCACTCCGTCTCTGGTGCCCTCCTCACACCCGCCTTCCGGCACCCAAGCGCTCCGGCATCTTCTCCCCTTCATAGACCTGGGCTCTCGCATAGGACTGCATGGTCAGCTCCCACTTCTCATCATTCTCAAAATGCAGCTTTGGGACGGACGAATTAAGCGCTAGCCCATTTCTTTGTCTGTGAATTGCGAATCAAGGCAGCAGTTCGAGGTAGAGTTGTCATAACGATCAATGGGTAGTGAACTGTAAGTGCGTAGCGCAGTGCCCAGTCCGTAATAACTGCTCAATAAACCTACCATCCTGTGCCTGAGCCTGCAGGACCATGTCTACAGATGTGCCACACGCCATGAGCACAGTCCTCCAACAGCACGTCTCGGAATGCCTTTGACTGTCCCAGTGAGGCAGAAATTATCATGAAAATTAATGAGAAAATGCACCCCTGGTTATACGAGGGGACCCCGCAGTGTGGGGTCACCTCCCTGGGAGGCTGGGGTGGGGAAGGTGTGTAGACATCAGGACCAACCCTGGGAGTGTGGAAAAGCAGCAAGATCACAAAGCGCTTCCGGTGCCTGTGCAGAATCCTGACTGAAGAGCGATTCCTGGACCCATCTGGCCTGGAGGGCAACTGCTCTGGTACAGACCAAGAGCTGCAGCCCAGGTGCGCAAGCCCGGGGCTCTCTAGAGATTCTGCAAGGCTGTCCGCACAGGAGAGGAAGAACGGCAAACTAAGGTGGGTGTGAGGGCGCACACCTGTAATCCCGGCAGGAGGATCGCAAAGTTCAAAGCCAGCCTCAGCAACTTAGGGAAACCCTAAGTTGAAAAACAGAAAGGGCTGGGGATGGGGCTTAGTGGTTAAGTGCCCCTGGGTTCAAACTCAGGCTGTTTTTTGATTAGGAAGGACTCCTCGGTCAATTAGTATCATGGGGTTTTGGCAATCATTTCTTATTAGAATGGCTCCATATCTTCAAAAAACACATTTTTTTAAGAGACAAGGGCAGTGTGAGCGAGAGAGGAAGAGACAGAATCAATTTTTATTTAGTTTTTCACATGGCTTTTGTTGCTCAGACACTTAGTTGTGTACATGGTATGTGGTGCTGGGGTTTGAACTCGCAAACTTGTGCATGCCGGGTAATTGCTGTAACTGCCGAGCCACTGCTCCAGCCCCTCAAAAAGGCATTTGTAACCTGGTTCCTGGTACATGAACCTACGTGCACACAATGCCTGTATGCACCTGTCAGTGCAGAGGTGTGTCAGGGAAAGGGAGGGAACACACTGAGCAACACAGAAGGTTTCTGGAAGTTCCTGGCTGTTTCTTTCTGTAGAGTGCACAGGAATGATGGATGATTTCCCTCCTGGGAATCTGCCACTGGGCCCTTGAAGACAGCCACACCAAGAATACCAGTTCCCAGAAAGGAGGTGGGCTCTGGAGAGCACATGACCATCCATGCCCAAGTCCACGTCCCTCTAGGGCTCTCTCTGGATTTTGAGAACCACGCCCACAGATCACCTCCACTGTATTTGGCATCAACTGTCCATCTGCTCGGATACATGCTCTCTTTCTTTCTCACAGTCTTGCATCTCTGGTTTAGGATGCAGCTCAGAATTGATGATGCACAAGTATTGGGCCATAGTTTATTGGGTGTATTTTTCTTAGCATGTCATAAAATAACGATGAATCTTACAGTTGATGGCATCCTAGATTCGATGACATAAAATCCAGTGCTTAAATGTCCTCCT
>PVKS010015117.1:0-46711 GCA_004027875.1 Aplodontia rufa | reverse complement strand
GGATAAGGGTGGATAATGGGGGGGGGGGGCTCTCCTGGGAGTAAATCTAATATCCAGAATCTATACACATTTTCTATTATTTTGTTAAAACTTGTATGGATGTTCAATAATAAATTTCTCAATAAAAAAGAGTCATATGACCCCAACCTGTACTATCTAAAACTCATATAACTGCTGCCTTATGGCTTTTAATCCTCATGTGATATACATTCTATAGCATTTGAAACTTTTATCACAACTGAATTTTGGCCTTCAGTACTAATATTATATGTATTCTATAACATTTAAAAGTACTACAAGAGCTGCCCTATGGTATTTACTTATAATATATCCATATGTGTCCTCAAAATAATATTGTAGCTCTCCTGTGGCCTTTCATATTAATACAAAGTTTAGACAGTGGCTTTGACAAGTAGTGTAATAGCCACCCTGTGTTAACTAACCCTAATATGATATCCATAATGTAGTATATAATACTAATATGTTAACTGCATTATGGCCTTTAAAACGAATATAATATGCATAGTATTGCATCTAGAATTTATTAAATACGTGCTCTGAGGGATTTAATGCTATTAACATATTAATACATAGCATCTGAAAGGAATAACTGCCCTTTAATAATAAGATAGTCATATAGGTGTGTCTAACATTATTTAAAATGTTATAATTGGCATTTGAAATGTAATAAGCATTTGTTGGCCTACACAGCTAACAAAATTTGGGTCTGTGGACTGTTTGCTGTTTTATTTATTTATTTTCAGAGATGAAAGAGAGTGGGAGAGTGTGAAAAAGAGAGTCAATTTTAAATTTGTTCATCTGGATTTTGATTTTCCTCCACTTATTTGTGTATGTTGTGTTGGGATTAAACATGTGTCTCCCATGCATGTCAGGCAAGTGGAGTACACTGAGCCTCTCTGAAGTACAAATTATGTTCTTCTGTGGCATTTCTGTTCTTTTGTGGCATGTCTGTTTTGGCCTGATGTCCACTTGAGGTACCTAGTGAGGGCACTCTTAGGGATATAGTGAGGGCAGTCTTAGGGGTATAGTGAGGGCTGAGTGACGTGGGATATGTGGGCTCTCTGAGGAATGTAGTGAGGACTCTCTAGGGTGTTTATTACCATGTCCTCAGGCATGTATGTGGTGCTCCCTGCTTTAGTAAGAAGGACTCTCTGAAGTGTGCGTTGTCGACTGAGTCATGTGAGGAGGGATTTCTCTTTTGAGTATGAAAGGTTCCCTGCAGTGTGTGGTGAGGGCTATCTTAGGTGTGTATTTAGGGAAATTTGAGTTCCATAGTCAGGGCTCAGTGTGGTTGTGGTGAGGGCTTTCTGTGACTGAAGGGAGGGCTCTCTGAGGTATGTGGTGAGGTATTTCTGAGAAGTGAAGTGAGGATCCTCAATGAGTATTAAGGGCTCTGTGAGGTTACTTTGGGGTGTGTCAGAGACCTGTCATAGGTGTGTAGGGATGGTTGTCTTAGGTATGCTTTTAGGGTTCCCTAAGGTGAAGTGAATCCTCTGATGTTTGTAAGGAGGGCTCTCTGAGATGAATCTAGAGGGTGCACATAGATTGCATTTAGTGTTTTCTGAGGTGTGCAGTGTGGGCCTTCTGAAGTTCAAAGTTTGGGCACTCTGATTCATTTAGTGAGGGCTATGTGGCTTGTGTAGGGAAGGCATTTTGCATTGTGTAACACAGTTTCTGTTTCCTGACTTTGACACGGTCATATTCAGGGACTAATTTTAGTGTCCAGGGTCTGGTTCCAGATCAGAGTTTAAAGTCAGGATCAGGAAAGTTCAGAGTTAGGGTTACATATATTTAGGGTATGTGTCAGGTTCAGGGTCTGGGTTTAATATTTACATGTAGGGTTAGTGTATGGGTTAGGGTTCAGGTCATATTCAGTGTCTGGTCCTAGAGTTGGAGAGTAGGGTTAGTGTGCACTATAGTCTTCGGTGTGGAACCTGAAATAGGATGTAGACATTCAGGGTAGAGTCATGGTTAGGGTTTGGGTAATGGACGGTGTTAGGTTAAAGTTCTGAGTCAGAGATAAGATTAGGGTAGAGGTATGGTCCAGATTACTTAAAGATATGGTTAGTTAGACTCAGTATCAGGGTTAGGGTCTGTGTCAGGGTCTGGGATTGTTGAGGGCATAGTCAGTTTCAGGTTTAATATTAGGGGTAGGTGTAGATTTGGGGTTATATTTTGGAGTATGTTTGATTTCAGGTTATGGTTACGTTTAGGTTTAGGGTTTAGTGCTTTGGGTTAAGTGTAGGGTTGGGCCTAGGGTTCGATTCAAAGTCTGGGTCTGTGTATGGGTTAGTGTCAGGGTCTGAATTAGGGTTTGGAGTTTCTGTGTTGTATTACTGTTAATGTTAGGATTACTGGTCCAGTTAAGTGTCATGACATAGAATTTAGGAATACTTTTATTGTCAGTATTAGGATTAGGTTTCAGAATCCTGTTTAGTGCCTAAAATTTGGTGGTAGGATTAGGATTCATGTCAAATTCAAGGACAAAGTTATTTTGGGGCCCATGTCAGCATCCAGGGTATGGATTAGGATCAGTTTCAGGGAAAGTGTCAGATGTAAGGACATAGTTTACTGTCCTGGGTCCAGCTTTAGGGTTATGGTGAGAGTCAGGGTCAGTGTCAAGGACCTATTTAGGGTTCAGAGTGTGGGGGTAGTCTTATTGTTAAGGTTAGAGTTATCTCCTCACTCATGGTCATTTTCAGGTTTTACGGTCAGATCTGTGTTTTGGTTAGGGACACAGTTATGATTTTAGATAGATTTAAGGTCAGAGTGAGAATCAGATTGGGGTCTGGGTTAGAGTTAGGTTTAGTTCAGGGTCTGAGTCAGTGTTTAATGTTTAGGTGTAGGGTTGGCATTTGGATTAGGTTTAGATTCACTTTTAGAGTTTGTGTGAGGGATATGGCTAGTGCCAGGGTAAGGGTTAGTATGAGGGAGAAATTTTATCATTTAGTTAGCGTTAGGTTGCCTGTCAGGGCCAGGGTCTTTATCCACACCCTCTGGGCTTTAATGCATATGTAATTGTCATAATATAGCATCTAAATGTAATATAATATTTGCCCTGTAATTTTTATTATTAACATAGTATCCATAGTATGTCTTCTTCACCTAGTATAACAAGAGCCATATGGCTTTAGTAGTAAGATGATATCCATACTGTATTATCTAAAGCCTATAATATATCTTTTCTTAGACATTTTTTAAAAATTTTATTGAGAAATTTATTATTGAACAACCATATAAGTTTTAACAAAATAATATAAAATATGAATAGATTCTGGATATTAGATTTACCTCTAGGAGTGTCCCCCCCCCCCAGTTATCAACCCTTATCCCTCCCTTCCCCTTCACACAATATCTCCAAAAAAGTATTAGGTTGTATAACATTATACCTTATCTGGATTTAACACATGATAATAGACCACCTTTCTCAATGGCCAGGGTGTAGTTCCAGCCTCCACAGATGAGTGAAGACATTTGACCCTTGTTTCTCTGGATTAAGCTGATTTTAATCAGCATAATTTCTTCCATAACCAATCCATTTACTTTCAAAGGCTGCAATATCATTGTTTTTAATTGCTGTGCAAAATTCCATGGTATATATGTACCACAGTTTTTGGATCCATTCATCTAGTGAGGGACATCTGGGTTGTTTCCATAATCTAGCAATAGTATATTGAGCTGCTATGAACATAGATATTGCTGTGTCACTATAATGTGCCAATTCTAAATCACCTGGAAAAATACCCAGGAGTGGAATAGCAGGATCGTATGGTGGGCTCATCCTTAGTTTTTTGAGGATTCTCCACACTGCTTTAATTAACATAATTTCAAATCTGTGTCCTTACAATACAAAACACATTTGCCCAAAAACCAATGTACCAATATTATACTTGCCTCATTGCCTTTTAGAAAGATATTCATATATTTAAATATTTTCATATGATAACCTCTAAAAGTTATATAATACCTGCTCTGTATAATTTAACACCAAAATAATATTTACTGTATAGCATCCAAGACTAACAGAATAGGAACTCTATGACCTTGAATGTTAATATGAAAATGTTCTTTTTATACAACCTAAAGGGAGTATAATTTCTCACAGTTGACCCTTTTTACTTATATGCAATTCATTCTATAGTATCTAAAATGAATAAAATTGCAGCCCTATTGGTATTTTAGATGAATGTAGTATTCCTGCTCTGTCATTTTGAACAATAATTGTCATGTTGCCTTTCATATTAACATAGTACCAATGGTACAACCCTTAAAACAAATAACACAAATCCCCTATATTCTTTAACACTAATTTAATATCCACATTGTAGCATCTAAGAGAAATATAATGGCTGCACATTAGACTTTAGTGTTCATTTAATATTCATATGAGAGCATTCAAAGTTGATAAAATAGCTAATCTGTTCTTATACTACTGTTATGATGTCTATAATTTAGCCTATGAAATTCATATAATAGCTTCCCTGTGCCCTTGAATGTTAATGTAATATCATGGTATAGTATTCAAAATTAATGAAATACAAGCTCATAGTTTTTTGCTGTGAAATGATATCCACACTATAGCTTTTCAAGGTAATAGAAAAGTCTTAAGGTCATACTTCTAATCTATTATTAATGTATCATCACAAACTAATGTAATTGATGACCTGTGAACTTTAATTCTAATATATCCATTTTATAACATCTAATTCTAAAACAATAGCTGCACTGTGTCTTTTAAAATCAATTTAATATCCATATATACCATTAAAATTGATATAATATCTTCCTGTCTCTTTACTGATAATATATCCTAATCATAACATCAAACAGTGAGATGACAGTGGCTTTGTGGCTTTTAATAGCAATATTATTTATACTTCAGCATCAAAAGCTGAGACTATAAAATAGTTGCCCTTATCCTTTAATAACAATTTGACATCCTTATTATAGCATCTAAATTGATATGGTTGATGATTTCTGGGCCTTAATATTCCTATGATACCCACAACATAGCACCTTAAATGAGTATAATATCAGTCCTTTAGCCTTTGTAGCTACTATGTCAAACATATCACATTTTTAAAAACTGCCTTGTGGTGTTTAATATTTTTCTTTATCCATACTGTATCCCCTTAAGCTGACATAATGAGCTCCTCAAAGCTTTTAATATTTATTTGGTATCCATATTATAGCATCTAAAACTATATAATAACTGCCCTATAATCTTTTTTGTTAAGAAATTTATTTGTTGAGCAAGCATACTTCCAATGAAACAATATAATTTATTTATATTCTAAAAATTAGATTTACCCCCTAGATCCCACCCAATTACCCACCCTTATCCCTCACCGTTCACCACCTTCCCAATAAATCTCTATGAATGCCTTAGCCCTATGATCTTTTGACTATAAAAAGATCCATACTTTAAAATCTAAAGGAAATATGATAGCTTCCCATTGTCATTTAAGAGTAATATGATTCCAAATTGTACTATCTAAAATGAATATAAAAGCTGTCTTGTGGCTTTTAATACTTATGTGATATACATTCTATGGTATCTAAAGCTTCAGAATGCTCATGACACTATTTACTAAGCTCTCCTACACATCAGAGAGCCCAAATTCACATCTTAAGGATCCCTCCTTGCATGCCTCAGGAAGCCCTTACCTCACACCTAGTGAGGCCTCAACACACAGTGCAGAGAGATGTATTACTCACCCTATTGAGCCCTACCTACTCACTTAAGGCTGCCAACACCAATAATTCAGAGACCCTTTAGTAGTCCCCTGAGAAAACCCTTCCTACTCACCTCAGTGTACACTGGCCACACATCTCTGAGAGCCCACACTATCCTTCACAGAGCCCTCCACATACAATTCAGGAACCCATTACTATTTCTCTGAGGAATCCCAAAACACACATCTAAGAGTCATCTAACACTTCCTTCAAATGGCATTCACTTCACACCTCAGAGAGCCTGCACAAAACATGTCACATGATCCTCACCACCCATTTCAGAGAGCAATTACTGCTCACCCCATAGAGCCCTCCATATAAACCTATACACTTCAGAGACTCCACACTTCAGAGACCCCTTCCTACTAAAGTAGAGAGCTCCATGAGGCATGAGGAGAGGGTGGTATGAAGTGAGTAATTAGTTCTCTCCAAAATGTGTGGTGAGGGCTGCCTGGGGAGTGATGGGGGCTCTGTGAGGTAAGCAGTGATGTCACTGTGAGGTGGGAAGGGCAGGGTCTATGAAGTGTACTACAAGATCTCTGAGGACCACAGTGAGGGCTCTCTGGGGTATGTTGTGAGCATCCTCTAAGAAGGGTAGGAAGAGTTATCAGAGGTGAGTGTTAAGATTCCCTGAAGTGTATGGTGAGGGCTTTCATAGGTATATATTCAAGGCATTACAGAGTGAGTATTGAGTGGTCTCTGAACTGTGTGCTGAGTAAAATTTGAGGTTAAACACCACAGTGAAGGCTCTCTATGATGTGAAGTTTGTGCCATTTGAGGGGAGTTTTGAGAAGTGTATTAGGTGAATTTTGGGAACCCTCTGGTGAACAGTAAAGGGTCCCTAAAGTGTGTGGTAAAGCTCTGTGATGTGTAATATGGGCTCTCAGAGTTGCATGGTCAGCGGTAAATTCTAGGGACTAGGATATTTTTAAATTCAGAACACGTTTGAGAGTGTTATCATCAGGGTTCATGTCAGTGTCAGGGTCACAGTTTAGAATCAGATGTAGGGTTCAGGGTATGTGTCAGGATAAGTGACAGGGCCTGTAGTTTAGGCATAGGGTTAAAGTTAGGGTCAATATCTGACAGGGTCAGATTCAGGGACAGGGAAATATTCTAGGTTCAGGTTCTGGATTTAGGTCATGGGCAGGGTCAGGGAGAGGATTAGAGTCAGGATGGGTTAGATAGTGTAAGAATCAATGTCCAGGTCAGTGTTAGGTTCAGTGTCAGAGTCAGGGATTAGTGCTAAGGGTTAAGGACAGTATTAGAATTAGGGTTAGGGGTCAGGGAAAGGGTCCAAATCTTGGTGAGGGTCAGGACCAGGGTCTGTGTCACATCAAAGGCTTAGGGTCAGAGACAGGGACAGGGTCATATTTAGGGACAATGTTTAGTGTCTAGGGTCATGGTTAAGTTCAGGCTTTAGGGACAGTGTCAGAAAAGGTCCTGGTTAAGTTTAGATAGCTTTAGGGTCCTTGAGAAAGTCAGTGTCAGGGTTTACAATTTTGGAGTAGGGATAGTGTTAGGATCAGGGTAAAGGTGCAGGTCAATCCCTAGATTTTCAAAGCAAGTTATTATTTGGTCAACTTTAGATTTAGGGTTAATGGTTAGGGTCCAGATCTGAAAGCTTCCTATTCTGGGACAGAGTTTGTCAAAAACTATTTTAAAAAGGGATATTTGGCCTTCATTTGAAAAATAATATCCATTTGTTGGCCTCTGATTCAAAGCTTCTGCCCAGTGTATTGGTTCATTCTTTTTCTTTTTCCTTCCTTCTTTCTTTTATTTGAGATGCAGAAAGTGGGAAAGTTTGAAAGACAATCAATTTTATAAAATTATTTTCATCTTGATTTTTATTTTCCTCCACTTTGTTGTGTGTGTTGTGCTTAGTATCAAACATCGGTCCCTCATGCATGTCAGACAAGTGCAATACCAATGAGCATCTCTGAAGCACAAACTATGTTCTTCTCAGGCATGTCTGTTTTTGTCTGGGGTCCTCTTAAAGTATGTCATGAAGGCACTGTTAGGTGTATAGTGAAGGCTGGATTAGGTGTGTGATGAGGTCTCTCTGAAGAATGTGAGTATTCTCTAGGGTGTTTGATTAGCACTCCCTCAGGCATGTATGTGGGGCTCTCTAGTGTGAAATTCTCTGAGGTGTGGAGTGAGGACTGAAGCATGTAAGGAGGGAATTCTGCTTTGAGTATGAATGGTTCCTTGCAGTGTGTGTTAATGCTATCTGAGGGGTATATTTAGGGCAAAGTCAGGGTGCAGTGAAGTTCTGTTGAGGGCATTCTGTGGACTTTAGGGCTCTCTGAGGTACATAGTGAAGTATTACTGTGGAATGCAAGGAGGATTATAGGGGAGTATAAATGTTCTGTGAACTGTGTTGTGAGGACACTCTGAGGCATGTTGGAGGGCTGTCTTAGGTGTATATGCAGGGCACATGTAGGTGTTTAGTGATGTTCCCTGAAGTTTACTGAGTCCTCTGATGTTTGTAAGGAGGGCACTCTGAAATGAATCTGGAGGATGCACATAGGTTTTAATGAGTGTATTCTGAGGTGTGTAGTGAGGGCTCTCTGAGTTCAAACTATGGTGACTGATTCATGTAGTGAGGAATAGGCAGAGTGCATAGAAAGGGCATACTGTGGTGTGTAGTGAGAACTCTGAGCTGTGTTGTTAGGGCTCTCTGAGTAGTATATGCTGGGATTCTTGAAGTGAATAGTAAGAAGCCCCTGAACTGTGTTAAGGTCTGTCTGAGGAGTGAGGAGATGACAGAATTGAGTAGTTAGGTGTCTGAAATACATGGTGAAGGCTTCCTAGAGAGTGATGGGGGGCTTTGTGAGGTCAGCAGTGATGTCACTGTGAGGTGGGTAGGGCAGAGACTATGAGGTGTACTGAGAGAGCTCTGAGGACCACAGTGAGGGCTCTCTGGGGTATGTGGTGAGCTGTCTCTGGGGATAGGAAGATATCTCATAGGTGAGTTTTATTGCTCCCTGAGAGCTATCATAGGTTTGTATGGAGGGCTCTATTGAGTCAGTAGTGAGAGCTCCCTGAAATGTGGGGTGAGGGCTGTCTGAGGTTTTAGTTTGGGATCTCTGAGGTGTGAAGTAAATGCCATTTGAGGGGAGTTGTGAGAAGTCTCTTAGGTGTTTTGGGAACCCTCTGATGAATAGTAAAGGGTACCTGAAATGTGTGTTGAGGGCCCTGTAGAGTGTATTGTGTGTTCTCAGAGGTGTGCAGTCAGCAGTCTCTTAGGGGTGTAGGAAAGGCTTTTTCAAGTGATTTCTAAAGGAAATCAAGTGTGTGAGGGGGCTGCCTAAGGTTTGTTGATAGGGCTCAAAGGGGTGAGTAGTAAGGCTCTCTACATTGTATGTTGAGGTCTCTCTAAATGTCAATTAAGGGCTTTTTGAGGTGTGCAAGAGGGAAACCTTGGGGTGTGAATTTGGGCTCTCTGATGAGTGTATCGAGGGTTTACTGAGTTATTTTGTGAGAAATCCCTAAAGTCAATGAGAATGGCTCTCTGAGGTGAATAGTATGGGTTCCTTGAATTTCTTAGTGAGATCTCCTGAAGAGTGAATTGAATGCTCTGAGTTGTACTGAGGGATCTCTGAGGTGGGCTCTCAGAGGTATACAGGGATGGCTCTGAGTTGTGTAGGGAGAGCTTCCAAGTGTATTGTATGGGCTCTCTGTCATGTGTAGAAATGTATATTTGAGGTGTGTTTTGAGGACTCACTGATGAGTGCATTGTGGGCTCTCTAAGCTTTGTCAAGAAAGCTTTATGGAGTGAGTAGTAGGCTTTTCCAAAGTGTGTAGTAAGTGCTCACTTAGGTGTGTAGGGAGGGGTCTTTGTGGAGAATTAGGGAAAAACTTAGGATGAGGGTTAAGGATCAATGGCTAGGATCAGTGTTTTAGACCAGTTTCCAAGTAAGGGTCAGTGTTAGGGGCCAGGTCAAGTGTCAGTTTTAGAATTCAGGGTCAGGCAAAAACTCACAACCCAGTGACAGAATGAGAGTTAGGACTCAGTTCAGGTGTCAGGGTTGAGAGTCATGGTCAGTGTGATGTGTTCAAGGTCAGGTGCTAGAGTCATGGGTGAGGTACTAGTTTGAGGGGTTAGGGTCTGGCAATAAGGTCAATAGTTAAGGTTAGGTTTACCTCAGATCTTAGGTGTTAGGTATATGGGTTAAAGTCAGTCAGGGATGGGATAGGGTCAGTGTTGGGGTCTGGGTCAGTGTGTAGTGGATAAAATTAGGGATAATGTGAGGTTTAGGATCAGGGTCAGGCTTAGGGCTTATATTTTAAGGTTAGGATTGATGTTAGAGTCATGTTTAGGCTCAGGATTAATGGTTAGTGGCAGGGTTGGAAACGGTCAGATTCAGGACAATGATTTAGAATTAAGGGTCAGGATCTGTTTTTAGGTGAAGGCCAGTGTTAGGGAGAGGATTTGGGTCATGAAAGGGTCAGATAGTGTAAGGGTCAGGGTATAGGTCAGGATTAGGTTCAGTGTCAGAGTCAAAGTTTAAGATTTAGAGATAGGGATAGTATTAGGGCTAGGGTTAGCATTAGGCATTAGGGTCAGGGTCTGAGTCAGGGTTAGGTTCTGGTTCAGGGTCTGTGTCAGGGCAAAATCTTAGGGTCAGTGACAGGGCAGGATCATAAATTAGGGACAATTTTATTGTCTCAGGTCAGGATCAAAGTCAGTGTTATGGGCAGTGTCAAAATGTTCTGATTAATTGTCAGCTATGTTTAGGTTCTGGGTCAAGATTTAGAGTTTAGAGGTAGGGTTACTATTAGAGTCAGTGTAAGGGCCTGGGACAGACCCTGGATTTATATGTAGGTTTAGTGTTAGGGTCAAGGTTAGGTTCAGGCTGAATGGTGAGGATTAGGATCTGAAAGTCTCAGATTCAGGCAGAGGGTTTAGAGTCCAGTGTCAGGGTCTGTGTTTAGGGCATGACTGGAGTCATGGAGAGGATTTGGGAAAGGTTAGGGCTTGCTAGGTTTAGGATCAGGATTCAGGTCAGGGTTAGGTTCAGTGTCAGATTCAGAGTCAAGGGTTATAGTTTAGGGATAGGGTTAGAGTTAGGGCTTGGGATGATGTGAGGATCAGGGACAGGGCCTATAGTTCAGGCATAGGAATAATATTAGGGTCAGGGTCTAAGACAGGATTAGTATAGTGTCAGAATCTTAGGCCTAATGTTTAGGGTCCAGGACAGGGATAGGATCATATTCAGGGACATGGTTTAGTGTCCAAGGTCAGGATCCAGATCAGAGTTTAAGGTTAGGGTCAGAAAGGATCAGGGTTAGGGTTAGATAAGTTTAGGGTCTGTGTCATGGTCAGGGTCTGGGTTTAGCATTCAGGTGTAGGGTTAGTGCTTGGTTCACATTCAGGGTTGGGGGTCAGTGTCAGAACAGAGTTTAAGTAGGGTTAGTGTGCAGTTTAAGTTTCGTGTTTGGAGTCTGGGATAGGGCCTAGAGTTTGGGGATAGGGTTATGGTTAGGGTCTGTGTGTCATTTTTAAGATAAGATTCTGGTCAGGATTAAGGTCACAGTTGAGGTATTATCAAGATTACTGTAACATATGGTAAGGGTCTGGCTTATGGTCAGTGTTAGGGTCTGTGTCAGGGTCAGGGTCAGGTGTATGTCTGGGTAAGTGTTAATTGAAAGCATGGTCAGTGTTCAGTTGATGTGTTCAGTATAAGGTTGGGGGTATTGTGGTTTATGGTTATGGTTATGTTTAGTTTTAGGGTTTATTGCTTAGAATTATGTGCAGTTTAGGGTTAGGGTTAGTTTCAAGGTCTGGGTCAGTTTTAGAGTCAGTATCAGAGTCATACTCAGGGTGTAGTTTTTTATGGGTGATGTTACTGTAGTGTTTCTATTATGGGTCTGTGTAAGTGTCATGGTGTCGAGTTTAAGAATAGTTTGTGTTAGTTTAGGTTTCAGAGACCAAAGGGATCTCTGAAGTAAGTCATAAGGGCTCTGAATTTCATGTTGAGGACTCTCCTAGGAGTGATGGGTCAGGGTCAGGTGATTGGGGTCAGGTGGTAGGGTCTCTGGTGAGGGGCTAGGTTTAGGGCTCAATGTTTGGCTGAAGGGTCAGGAGTTAGGATTAGTCTACCTCAGATTTAGATGTTTGGCTAAATGTTTAAAGTTCTTTTCAGGGTCAATGTCAGGGTCAGATTCCAGATTTAGAAGTTAGGGTTAGGGAGACTGTTAGGGTCAGTGTTATAGTCAGGGTCACAGCCTAGATTTTAAGGGTAGGGTTAATGTTAGCATCAGGTTTCATTTCACAGTTAAGGGTTAGGGTCATGTTCTGAAAGTATCAGATTTGGTGCCAGGGTTTAGAGTCTAAGGTCACGGTCTGGTTTTAGGTCCTTGCCAGTGTCAGGGAGAGGATTTGCGTCAGGATAGAGTTAGATAGTGTGAGGATCAGTGTCCTGGTCAAGGTTTGGTTCAGTGTTATTGGTTAGGATCTGGGTGCAACATGGTCAGATTCAGAGATAGAGTCTATCAACGGGTCTGGGTTGAGGTCAATTCTAGGGCCTGGAAGAGCTTTAGGTAGGGAATGATAGGGTAAGGGTTAGGGTTTGTGTAAGTATATTGTCAGGGTCAAGGTTTAAAGTTTAGGGATAGAGTTAATTTTAGGGTTTAGGTTGCAGGTCAGGATCTGGGACAGGGCCTATAGTTTAGGCATAGATATAAGGTTAATTTCAGACTATGACAGAGTCAGATTTTGGGACAGGGATACATTCTAGGGTTAGGGTCTAGGTTTATGTCATGGCCAGTTTCAGTGAGAGGATTAGGGTCAGGAAAGAGTTAGTGTTAGGATTGGGGTCCAGGTCAGGGTTAGGTTCAGTGTCAGAGTCAAATTCAGGATTTAGAGTTTAGGAATGAGGTATTGTTGGGGTTAGTGTAAGGGTCAGTCTCAGGTTCAGAGACTGAGTCAAGGTTAGGTTCAGGTTTATGGTTTGTGTCAGGTCTGAGGCTTAGGTTCAGGGACAGGGATAGGGTCATATTTAAAGACAGATTTAGTGTCAGTCAAGGTCAGGATTTAGAGACAGGATTAGAAAGGGCCAAGGTTAGGTTTAGATAAGTTTAGGGTGTGCTACTGGGTCAGAGCCATGGTTTAGAATTTAGGATTAGGGTTCATGTTAGGGTCCAGGTAAGGGTCCTGGTCAGTCCCTAGATTTTAAATGGAGAGTTAGTGTTAGAGTAAGCACTAAGTTGAGGGTTAACGGTTAGTGTTAGGATCTGAAAGGTTGAGATACATGGACAAGGTTTAGAGTCTAGGATCATTGTTTTGGTCTAGCTCATGGCAAGGGTCAGGGAGGGGATTTGGGTCAGGTTTGGGTTAGATAGGGTTAGGATCATGGTCCAGATAAGGATTGGGTTCAGTGTCAGTACCGGAGTCAGGGTTTGCAGTTTAGGGATAGGGTGAGGATTAGAATTTGGTACAGGAATGAAGATCAGGGTCAGGGCCTATATTTTAAGCATTTTGTTAATTTTAGTTTCAGCATCTAAGACAGGATTAAGTATAGATAGTGTTAGAGTCTCAGATCTAAGGTTTAAGGTCAGGGACAAGGATGAGTTCATAATCAGGGACAAAGTTTTGTGTCCAGGTTCAGGTTCTAGATCAGAGTTTAAGTATAGGGACAGAAAGGTTCAGAATTAGGGTTAGATATGTTTAGAGTTTGTCAGGATCAGGGTATGTATTGAGGTTTTAGGCATAGGGTTAGTGTTCAGGTTAGTGTTCAGGGTAGGGGTCATAGGTCCTAGAGTTTAGGAGTAGTGATACTGTGCAGTTTAAATTTCTGTTTGGAATTGGGACAGGGCCTAGAGTTTCAGGGTAGTGTTATGGTTAGGGTTTGGGTAACGGTAAGTGTTAAGAGTCTGGGATAGGGTCAAGGTCATGGATGAAGTAGGGTCCTCATTAGTGAAAGATTTGGTTACTGTCTGTGTCAGGGTCAGGTTTCAGGTTAGGTTTAGGTTAATTTTGGGTTTAGGGTTTGGGGTGTGCTTGCCTTAGGGTTATTATTATGTTTAGGTTTACGGTTTAGTGTTAGGGTTTAGTTTTTAGTGTTAGGTATAGATTTTAAGTTAGGGTTAGGTTCAAGGTCTGTGTCAGCATTAAATTCAGAGTCAGGGTTGAGAGTTTATGTGTTGGGATAATATTCACATTAGTATTATAGGTCTGGGTAAGTGTCACGGTTTTGAGTTAGGGATACCTTTAGCATTAGTGTTAGGTTTAGATTTTGGAGTCTGGGTAAATGCCTATAGTTTAGTGGTAGAATCAGGGTTAGGGTAAATTCAAGGTCAGTATCTTCAGGGTACATGTCAGAGTCCAAGTTATGGGTTAGGGTCACTGTCTGGGAAAGGGACAGATGTACGGACATTGTTTAGTGTCTAAGATCAGGGTCAATGCACGTCTTTACAGTTAGGGTGGGAGTCAATGTCTTGACAGAGTCAGTGTCAGGGTTCTGTTCAGGGTTCAGTGTTTCATGGTAGAGATAATGATGGGGTTAGTGTTATCTTTTTCAGGGTCATGGTCAGATTTTACAGTCAGGGTCTAAGTTATGATTATGGTTAGATTTATGATTAGATAGGATTAAGGTCAGAATCAGGTTCAGATTTTTGGGTCTGGGTTAGGGTTAGGTTAAGTCACTGTCCCAGTCAGGGTTTAATGTTTAGTTACAGGATAAGTATTTGGGCTAGGTTTAGGTCAGCATTAGGTTTGGGTTAGGGCTATGGCTAGTGCCATGGTAAGTGTTAGTGTTAGGAAGAGAATTTTATCATTTATTCAGGGTTAAGATCCAAATGAGGGCCAGGGTATTTGTCTGTTGCCTCTGGCCTTTAAGGCATATGTAATATTCATACTATAGCATCTTAAAGTGATGCAATATTTGTACTGTATCTTTTATTATTAATGAAATGTCTGTAGTACATTGTCTTCACCTGGTATAAAAAGATCCATGTGACTTTAATACTATGATAATATCTATAGTGTATTACCTAAAGCTAACAAAATAGCTTCTCGGTGATCTTTTTTATTCAAAAAATTTCAAATCTATTCTCTTAAAATACAAATTGTATTTTCCCAAAGACAGTATATTAACTGCCCCATTTCCTTTTTTTAATGAGTGAGTAAAAATTACAGAGAAAAAGAGAGAGTCAGTTTTAGGTTTTCATGTGGTTTTTGTTGCTGTGATACATTGTGGTGTCCATGGCACTGGGATTTGAACCCACATCCTTCTATAATTTAGGCAAGCACTTTATCTGCTGAGCTAATACTCCAGCCCCTCATTGACTTTTGCTATGACAACCATATATTTTAATTTTTTCACATGATAAACTCTTAAAATTATGTCATAGCTGCTCTGAATCCTTTAATACCAAAATGATGTCTACTCTATAGCATCCAAAGCTAACAGAATCACTGCTCTGTGGCTTGAATATTAATAGAAAAATGTCTATTATACTATCTAAATGACATATAATTGCTCTCAGGTGAACTTTAATATTTATATACTATCCATGCTATAGCATATAAAATGAGTAAGCTTAGAGCCCTGTTGGTCTTTGAAATGAATGTAATGTTCCTACTCTGTCACTTTCAAGAATAGTTGCCATGCTGTCTTTAATATTAAAATAATACCAAAGATATAGCCCTTAAAACTAATACAATAATGCACTATATTCTTTAATTTTAATACAATATTCACAATATACCATCTAAGAGAAATATAATGCCTACACTTTGGACTTCAGTGTTCATTTAACATTCATACTATATAGAGCATGCAAAGCTGATAAAATAACTGTTCTGTGGTTGTAATACAATTATGATGTCTATAGTGTAGCCTGTGAAATTAGTATAATAGCTTTCCTGTGCCCTGAAAGTTTATGTAATATCATGGTATAGCATGCAAAAGTAATAAAATTGCAGCCTTATAGCTTTTTACTGTGAGATGACATCCATACTATTGCATTTCAAGTTAATAGAACAATGAATGGTTTTCTATACTATTAATGTGTTATTAATGTTGTAGCATTGCAAACTAATGTAATATATGACCAGTGGCCTTTAATTCTAATATGACATCCATATTATGACATCTAATTCTAAATTAGTAGCTGTCTTGTGACCTTTAATATCAATATGGTCCCCACATATACCATCAAATCTGATATAATAAGTTGCCTGTCACTTTAATAACAAAGTTATATCCGAAACATAACATCAAACTTTGAAATGAGGGGTTGGGGATTTAGCTCAGTGTCAAAGTGCTTCCCTAGCACATGCAAGGCCCCAAGTTCGGTCCTCAGCCCTGGGGGAAAAAAACAAATCAATGACAGCCATCCTGTAGCTTTTCATAGCAGTATTTATTTATACTATAACATCAAAAACTGAGTCTAAAAATAGTTGCCCTTATCCTTTAATACCAATATGACATCCTTGTTATAGTATTTAAAATTAACATTATAAATGATCTGTAGCCTTTTATATTCCTTCAATATACATAATACAATACATAAAATAAGGTCATATCAGTCCTTTGGCCATTATAGCTAATATTATATTCATAATATACCCGTTTTATTTACTGTCTTGTGGTATTTACTGTTACTTTTTATCCATACTGTTTCCTCTGAAACTAATATAATGGGTCCCATGTGGTCTTTAATATTTATATTATATCCATATTTTAGCATCTAAATGAATAAAACAATTTCCCAGTGTCTTTTCTTTTTCTTTTATTTGTTTTATTAGTGCCTTATATTTGTACATAATACTAGGAATTTTTGTCACATATTCATAGATGCACACAATACAACAATATAATTTGGTTAATATGCACCCCCTGCAGCCCTCAGCCTCCATCCTCCTATTACCTGATCCCTTGCCTCTCTTTGGATTCTGTTTTTCCTATAATACCCAAGTACTCTGGTATAATTCTTATACCTATTATGAATATTTTTATATACATGACTGTAGTATATACAGTGACATAAATGCTTAGAATGTACCTTGCTTCATCTCAGTGATAACATTTCCCTTTCTTCTCCTTTTCTATCTTCCCTTGTTATTTTTGATATATATAGAGACAATGGGATTAAAAATTCACATTTTTGTAAAGGCATGCAGTATAGCTTGTTCAAATATCTTATGCAGCATCTTGCAAATGTATATCATAAATATTGACATATTGCACTTTTGTTCTATGATTCTAAGCCATGAGTTTATCTACCTTTTCCCCAAGCCTGGGTTTAGCTCCAGCCACTACAAATGAGGGAAAACATTTGGCTCTTGACTCTCTGGGTTTGACTAACTTCACTCAGCATGATTTCTTCCATTGCCATTCATTTACCTTCAATGGAAGCAGTATCGTGGTTTCTGATAGCTGAGTAAAACACCATTATGTGTATGTATATAAATATACCAGAGATTTTGGATGCATTCATTCAATGAGGGGCAACTGGATTAGTTCTGCATTTTTACTATTGTAAATTGAGCTGCTATTAACATAGATTTTGCTGTGTGACTGTAATGTGCTGATTCTAACAACTCTGGAAAAATAGCCAGAAGAGGGATAGCTAGATCATATGGTGGATCCAACCCTAATTTATTAAGGCGTCTCCACACCACTTTCCAGAGTGGCTGTACCAGTTTGCAGTTCAACCAAAAGTGTGCTAGTGTTCTTATCTCCCCACAACCTCTCCAGCACTTGTTATTGTTTGTATTCTTCATCTTTGACAGTCTGACTAGAGTGAAGTGAAATCTTAATGTAGTTTATGTAGTTTTGATTTGCATTTCTCTGATTGCCAGAGACCACTTTCTCATGTATTCATTGTCTTGCTCAATGTCCTAGGTTGAGAAGTTTCTGTTTAGCTCTATGGCCCATTTTCTAATTGGATTGCTTGTGCTTTTGTTATAGAGGTTTTTTTTAGTTCTTTATAAATTTTGGATATTAGTCCCCTGTCAGAGGGATCACAGGTCACGATTCTCTACCATTCTGTAGGATGTCTCTTGACTGTTTTGACTATTTCCTTGGCTGTACAGAAACTTTTTAGTTTAGTAGAATCCCATTCATTAATTTTGACTGTAATTCTTTCACATTAGTTGTCTTATTGAGGAAGTCATTGCCAACTCCCATTTGCTGGAGTGTTGGTTGTAATTTTTTCTTCTAGCAGTTGTATGGTAGCTGATTTTGTTAGGCTGACTGGGGATGTGGCTTCAGCTAGCCCACATGGTCATGGCATCAAGCCATATGCTGGGCATATGGCTTCAATGAGGACACAGAGGCCATGCCCAATGGCTAAGGGGCAGGGCAAAGGGCCCCTTGCCCATGAAAAGAACAGCCAATCAAGATGCTAGCAGGCAAGCTCCAATGGATTGATAGAGCCACTAGCCAATCTGAAAGACCAACCCCATCATCAACTCCTCCCATCTACGCAATAAAATCAGCTACCTGGTGAAGGTCCAGCACCATTTTCCCTGCATGCCACTCCTTGCATGCCTTTCCCCCATGTCAGCGGTCACTTCCCATGCCTGCATTCATTAAGGCAGCGCAGGTGAAATTGGCCCAAGAGCAACAAATTCTTATAAACATCTTCACCCAAATTTACACCCATCATTATTCTTTTTTCTTATTTTTACACCTGGTGTCAACCTGAGCAGGGGTTTCAGACCTCTTCACATTGGAATTGGGGTCTGATTCCCATTTGGACCAGGAACTTTCTGCACCCACCTTTCCCCTCATCCAGTTCAACAGGAGTGGGGTAAGTTTCGCCCTTTCCCTTGGCCTTCCACTGGTGTCTTCTGTTGAGGGGATCTGTCCATAAGTCATGCGCATGCCAGAATCCTCGCCATTTCCTTTGGGTCCCAGTGGGCATTTGGAGATGTCTGGCCCATTGAGGGCTGCTTTTTTTCCATTTGGGTGACCTCAACCGAAATTGGGGGCACATTTTTTTGGCCCTTGGTCACCATCCAGATTGCCTGAGAAGGCAATGGAAAATGCTAAATCCTCACCGGACCCCTGAACTCCTTTGGGCTGTCTCTACCTTAATTTTTCCAAATTAAACTCCAAATTGCCTCCAGAAGGAACTTTAGACTTTTAAATCCTCACTGATTTGAGTAATTGTTGTCACCAGATGGAGAAATGTTCGGAAATTTGTTTTCAGGCTTTTTTTTTTAAGTTGTGCTGTCACCCCTCCCATCTCCCTCCTCTCCCTCCCTTACTCATATCAGTCATCCTTTCTATACAACAGTTTCCCAACACCCTCCCCCAGCCCATTTGCTGGTCCCTGCTGCTGCCCCAGTCGAAGGCTGCTGCACGCCCCACATAGCTTCCCACCAGGAGCTGTCCCAGCTCAGAGCCCCACAGGTGGACTGCCACACATAAATGCAGCATGCAATGTGGGACCTTTATGAGTAGTTAGGTAGCATTAAAGCCCAAATTCCAAGCCTGGGCATGAACAGAAAAACTGTCACTTTAAATCCAACCCTTCGGGTAACTAGTTCTTCCAGATTCCTAGCCTTTTAAAATGCTTAAGAGGCCTGCATTCTTTTACAAAACTTTTTACTTTTTCCCTCTGCCAGGCCAGCTCCACCCTTCCACCCTCCTCCTCCTTTGTTTAGATCCCCCTCCCACTCAACTCCTCCCATTCCCTCATCCGTTTTTCCCACAGCTGTGGCTCCTCCTCCACATCCCTCCCTTCTCCTCTGCTGGAGGACCCTCAGCCCACACCACCCTCCTCTCTTTATTTCCTTCATTTTTTTCTTGTGTCTCTCTTCTTACATAAATGATGCTGAAATCCGTATCCTGTTGCTTTTCTCTGTATGTGCACACCTACATTGTGCTTGTCTATATATTTCTTGTATGTTATGATACAGATATCGCTAAAATTCCTAACCCACATGTTTTTCCAGGTGGTCAATCAATAGAATACTGATTTCTCTAAATGTTAATTGTAACATTCATTGCTTCTAAGGTCTTTCTTCAACAGGAGAGAAACAGCTCATACAGGTTACACCTCTCTGATACCAGAAATGAGATTGAACTTTATGCATATTTGCTAAGAGGACATTTCATTGCTTCTGCTAACCATGAGCCCAAATGCTCCTGGCTTCTTGGATTCTATAGGACAATACATAACTGAATCTACTAAATAACCTATAAATTTATAAATTAAAAGTTTAAAGTTGTTTTGTTTCTGAGTCTTCATTAAAAGCAAAATTGTTAAGAACTACAATTGTAACAGGTATATAAAGGGTACAGAAGTTTCAACTGTTTAGACATCAGCACTATAAAACAAAATATATACTGATGAGGCAAACTTTAATTCTTTAACAACAGGTTTTCTTAAAACATTGACATGTTTGTTGAGATGATTTCTTATGTCTGTTCAGTCAAAAATTTGTACTGATTAAATAATTAGCTGTTATTTCAAGGTACAATTATTGACATTCTATACATATAAGCTTTTGTCTTTGTTACATAGTTTAAGGTAGACAAGTTAACTAACTGCTGTCCTTTTAAACACTGTTCATATTAAACCTGAGTTACATTTGTTTTAAATCCATAGAGATTTTATCATTAATGCCTGCATTTATAAATCAGTCTTTGATCACTGGTACTGTTTTTTCCTGGCAATTTCCTTTTATACTTCTCAACTGTTCTGAATAAATGTTCAAACTCTATATAGAAGTGTATAAGATGAAAATCTATGTAGCTTTACTGGAAAGGTAACCAATAAGTGCTCTCTTTTATATATTGTATCTGACATGAAAGTGTCACTCTCCTTGAAAAGCCTGACATATCTATTTGCTTTGACTATTTTTCTAAACATTAACACTGTTTCCTAATGTATATTCATATAAACTTTATAAAATACTGTTAAGAGGCAAAGATCAGTTTCAAAAATAAAACATTTTATTTGTCAAGAGCTCTACCTCACCTGAGCCAAAACTCAGCCTCTTAACTTATGGTTCCAAAGTAAAAATTAATTTTATTTGCAAATCCCTTATTGTATTTTCCTTTCAAACCTTTAAACTGTTGCTTATTAGTGTTTTGCAGAAGTATTACTTCTAACAGAAAAAACCTTAATTAAGACATGCCATCACCTACAGGACAGCACTGTTACTGATCCTAATTAAGAAAAAGGGATAACTATAAAGCTGTAATAATATGTCCACTGTAAGACTGAAACTAGCCTGCTGGATGTTAAACACCAAATCAAGGAGACCAAAGTTAATACAGTTAAAGGGTTAAGGAGAAATAGTCAATATTTTGACCCTTGGCCTGCTTTGGTAGGCCAAAATTGGGGGACAATGGAACTTCTATACAGGCTTAACAACTCTGGGTAACAAGACCTCCCGATCAGGGGGATCAGGTGACCCTAGAGAACAAAGCCAACCAGTGGACATTCTGCAAAGAGGATGATCGTTGAAGGGCAATGTCTCAGATGCTTCCAAGGGAAGCCATATGTGGTCAGCAAGACCCTGATGTATCCTGGCAGATGGCACAACTGGTAAAAGAGCCAAAAGGCTTTTCACAAGTTCCTCAAAACAACCCTGACAAACTCAGCTGACTGGTAGCAATAGATAGGAACAAGATCAATTTTGATCAAGTTGGTCTTAAACACCTGGCAGGAGAGTATAATAAAAACTCAGTCCTACAGGGACATTTAGCAACAAAGGCAGTGGCTTTTCCCCCCCTAAATGCCAGCTTTAGATGGGGTTCCCCTAATCTGATTTTCTCAGAATCCCCTTCCTAAGATGAAACAGGCCATTTTTCTATCCGTGAAGGTTGGACTAACCTCCTCACTCACTGCCTCCAAATTTGGGGCAAGAGAATGCAATCAGTCTCTGCAGTCTCCCTGTCCTCCCTACAAAGACAAATAACATCTGTCACCCATGTTTCATTACAGGACCTCCAAACATTTAATCTCCTGACGATGAACAAAGGCTGCTACATCAATGAAACTGGGCCGAGACGAACATCAGAATCTCAGACATCTGAATGAGAGGTTTAAGCAGCCTGACCCTTGGCCAGGATGGCTGAATTCCGCTCTTGTCACCTGGCTGACCCCCATCCTTACTCCCATATTAGTGATAAGACTCCTTCTAATGACTGCTCCCTGTCTCTTCAGGTTCACTTGAAGCCACATAAGCAAGGTCGCTGAAGTAACATACAATCAAATGCTCTTGCACTCTCTCAGCCACCTCCCCACAGAGCCAACAATTGAACCTTCCCTTCCCCACCATGCCCATAAACAGCAGGAAGTAGTCACATGGAAATCTACACCCTATATCACCAAAATAATACCTGGCCTAACTGACATTAGACAGTATCCTACTTCCAGGTACCCCTCAGCCCCTTGGCGAGTCTCTCATTTCTTAAAACCTACTCCTTTTACTCCTTCCATGCTTGTCTGTGGATTTTATTCTTCAAGTTTTGAGGCAAGAACCCAGAAGATTGATGACAAGTGCCCGGGGTGAATTTCCAAACCAGGAGCTGCAATACCCAGCTTTTAGTTGGAGCCACTAACTCTATTTTGGCTGCGGAAACTGGCAGCCAGCCCAAATTCCCAGTTTTAACTGGGAATAGCTGCAAACACTAGATGCAGGCTATTTTGGCTGATGGGCTCTGTAATCAGCCCAGATTCCATTTGCCATCAAAAGCAATCAGCCCAGATTCCATTTGTCATCAAAAGCAGAGTGTCTGATCCCATCTCAAAAACTCTGTATCACCAGCACATACACAATTATGTGTTAGAAAAACAAAAACCAAAAGAAAAGCTAAATAAATTTGATTTCTCTTCCTCTAAAAAAAAGAAAAAGAAAAAGCAAACTAGACCCTGGCCTGAATCTATGAAGCATTGAGACAGATTAGGAGAGACAGTGAAATGGCTAGGTAGTCAGGACAGAGGGCCCCCATCCAAGAGCTACCCGGTAAAGGCAGAGAGTGATTGACAGGGCATGCTCAGGGCCTTCAAATGCAAAAAAGCCATGAGGCTCTCCTTTGTCCCAACTAAGAGATGGGGGAGGTCACAGGTGAGTACTCAGAAGTATTTGCCACCATTTTAACCAGTGGTGCTCTTGACCAGTTTCAATGCCTTCTTTACATAGATTTTAACCAAAGGATTGATGCATTTCTCAATACCTATTTTACATGAATGTTAATTATGGTCATACCCAAAATCAATATAAACCCCACCTAACATACTGAGGCAGTATCCTGCTTCCAGGTGTTCCTCCATCTTTCGGAGTCTCTGCTCTATTTCCTAAATAAATCCTACTCCTTTTACTCCTCTTTCCATGGTTGTCCATGGATTTTATTCTTCAAATTCATTAGACAAGGACCCAGACAGCACCAAATTCCTGAGGTGTTTCCACATCAAGAGCTGCAATGCACCATGGGAAATTCCAGTTCTTAGCTGGGTAGCTGCTAACATTTTGGGCTGCAGAGGTCTGAGGGACCTGCAACTAGCCCAACTTCTCAGTTCTAACTGGGAAGAGCTGCAAACACTGAAAACTGGCTACTTCGGCTATGGAATTTTGTAGCCAGGCCCTCTTCTTCACCAGGGGGAGTAGACAATCCAGCCTCATTCCAAAAACTCCACATCAGCATGTTATTTTTTTGCTTTTTGTCTTATTTGGGCAATTCTGTGAATCAAACCCAGGTCCCTGTGTGTGCTAGACAAGCTCTCTACCACTGAGCTATACCCCCCATTCATAGCAAAAGTTTTAACTAGCTCCAGCAATATGATGCTACTGTGGGGAACTCTATAGAGACCCATCAAGGCCTGTCCTCCTCATCTCATCCCTTCAGCAAATGTTTACTGAGACTACATACTGTAGCACACTGTTCTGCAATTCTGAATGTTTCCTTTCTTTTTTCTAATTTTTTTTTGGTTCTGGGGAACTGAACCCAGAAGCGTCATGTGTGCTAGGCAGGCACATACTGTGACACATACCTAGCCCATGCCCAGCAATCTGAAGGAGTCATGAGTATAAGTTTAGAGGAAATCATCAAATCTCAGGGTTCAGTTTGCTCACCAAGACATGAGGAGAATGTGTAAGTGTTCTGAGTGCTCTAAGGATTAAATTAGAAGTTACTTATGAAGTCTTCATGGGTGGGTGGGTACAAGGGCATTCAAGGCTCCTGTTACAGTGTGGTCACCAGTCTAAATGAGACAAATGAGAGGTGAGAATGGAAACCAAGACCCCGTGTGATAGCAATGAGGAGACAACAGGAGATGGGCCACTTTCGACAGGAGGGTTCATGAAGGGAGAAATATGGGGGACTTGGAAAAAGGGAGGATGGCAGGAGAAGAGGCACTAGGGGAGGCAAAAGCAAAGATATGGAGATAGAGCCATGCAGGGTGGGCTGGGAAAGTGGCACTCTGAGGCCTGTAGAATGGGATGTGGAGCCATAGGGACGGTCAAAGTGGAGACAGAGCCAGTACACACCCAGCAGGTGCCACAAGGCTGATTGTCTGTAGATGGCAGGGAGCCAGGGACCATGAAATAATGAGATCACTCTGCCAGTAGCACTGAAGTCAAGACCAGGCATGGAAATACCCTTGTGGGGATATTGCAAAAAGTGAGGTACAGGTCTTTCAGGTGTAGAATGCACAGCAGGTGAATGGTAGGAGTCCTAGTGCCTTCTACCTTGGCTATTCTCAGCCTCCCCTACCAGCACTGAGAGGCCTCTCCCCAGCTATGGACTCCCAGCTCTATGGCCAAGGCAGGTTACTGGGACATTTCCAGGAACATCAGATGAAAGAAACAATATAGCAGTAGGGGTTTCTGTTGTGTGGGAGATTGTCCCTCTGTGGGTACAGATCACAGAATGCCATTGGGTAGTGGGGGCTTATTGGAGAACTTTTGGGTTTCCCCAACGTGCAATCTAAAGGGGACCCACACATAAAATTGGGAGGAACCATGCTGTCTCCTAACAAGCCTCATCCCCCTCTGGCTGCTGGAGAGAGGCCTAGCCTGTGGATAGAGGGACAGGGCACCCAGAGAACCAGATTCCCAGTAAAGAGCACCTAGTCAGATGGGTGATGGCAGTTTGGTGGAAGTCAAGTTCATGTCCCCAAGAGATGAAGAATGAAACTGACAAATGCCAAGGCAAGCAGAGTAGACAGATTTTATTTTAAGAAAATTATAGAAAGCAATGCAAAGAGAAAAGAGCAGATCTCCCCCAGGATGGGAGAAAGGGACAGAGGTAAAGAGCAGGTGGGGCTCACCCATTTTATAGTTTTATAACCATTCTTTCCCCTCCCTAAGACCTCGGAGTGTGGCCTTGAAATTCTGGCTATATTCAGTGTGCTCAGTGCCTGGAATCATCTTTATTGGCAGAAGGAATTCAGTATCTTTGCTAGGAGAAGTGTGTGTTTGCATTATGCTCTTTACTGGCATTTGAAAAGTCAAACTGATATGCACATCTGTTCATTAGAAGCAACACTCTTTGTCCTCTTAAAAGACATTGATTGACTCTTGATTGATCCAAAATTCCAGCTACATTGTTCCTGTGTCCCAAGGATACACAATGTCCCCTTTAGAGTGACCTGGGGTGTGATGGAAAAGGTGCTAGATCCCATCAAAGCCCAGGAAAGATATCCAGAAGGTTGCCCAGGGATGTGCTCTCTGACTGAGACTCCCAAATACAGAGAAGATGAGGGGACTCCTCAGGGATGCAGGAACTATCATTTCCCCTGGGCACTTCATGGGAGAAAGCATTGATTTCCGGGCTTTCTGAAGAGATCTTAAAGTCAGCTGTCTTCCCTAAAACCTCATCTTGGGTCTCTCTTCAAGCCTCACTTTCTTCCCCCATGTTACCCTGAGGTGGAGTAAGAATAGACACTTCTGAAGGGGAATTTTTTGGGAACTAAGATCACATGCTTTTGCCTCTCTTGGGAGAAACTGGAAGCAGATAGGTAGGTGGTGGGCAAGGCACAGGCTCCATCCCCAGGACCATGAGTGGCAAGTGACAAGGCCGACTCAAAGTGGCTGGGGAGAAGGAACACCACCAATGAGCCAACACAGTTGATATCAGGGACATCTGCAGTGATTCTCCCCCTTATCCTTCCCACTGAACCCTGGATAGCAGAGTCACCACATGGGCCAGCTTCTTGAATAAACTGCACCTCCAAGAATCAGCAGATACCCCTGAGAATGAGAATATGAGGACCAAGGGATGGGCTGCAATTGGCCTTATGTGGGTCAAGTGAACATTTATGGACAGATTCACTACACCCTGGGGAAGGGGTAGGTTGACTACAGAGGTCAATAGTGAAAACAAATGATTATCTGATGAGTGGGGATAGTGTCCTTAAGAAGGCAGCCAAAGTGGGCATTCCTGCACAGTTACTGAACATGATCAGAGAGCTACTGGCTGGAGTAGTAGCCCTAGGTCTGGGTGGTGTGAGAAGCCAACTGCATAGAGAGAGAGGTGCCAATGGCCCCTGCTGGGGTAGCAGATCCTGGTCCCCATCTCATGTTGTCCCTCAGCAATTGTCCCTCAGAACCCATAGGTCTGTCCCTGATCTGATCTTAGGGCTCTGCAAGGTCCTTCTCCCCCCACATATCTGTTTCTTAAGCTCTGCTGCAGGTCAATGATCAGGTCCCAACATTGATGTGATGCAGCTTTGTCTCTTCTTTAGCCATTTTAGCAATGAGTCCAGTTCCCTGAGTGACGACCATCCATAGGACATCAGGTCACCAGACATGTGGCACGAGGCAGGGCCCTACCCCTCTGAGATCTGCTTCAGACTCTGGGGTTACTGAGGCCCTCATTTAGTCTGAGGTTTAACATGGTACTGAGTGCAGCATTGGTCACCTAGCAGGTGCCCGTCGAGGGTCGGTTACAAACCACATGATAGGATTGAAGAGGCCTCTCCTCCCTGCTTCTCCAGCAGGGGTGTGGCCTACCATTTCTCCATGGTTCCATCATAGTCCCATAGATATCAAATGAGGCCCACCCAGATACTGCAGGATAATGCTCCATCTCCAACTCAGTACACCAGAACCTCCAATTCTACTTGTCAAGTCACATAGCTTGTTCACAGGTTCCAGGAGGGAGAATGTGGGCAACTTCTGCAGACCAAAAGAACCCAGGGTCCCCAGATCAGCAGTGATAGCTGATTTCAAGTGATGATTTGGCTCCAATGCCCCAAACTCCCATCTCCAGAAGCAGCTTGCTGTTGTGGGCCTGCTTGGCTCTCTGTGTCCAGACCTGGTAGCCGGGGGCTGGGATAGCTGCTCTTCCATGTTATCTCTTTCCTGCAGGTAGCTGCCCAGGAATTATCCCAGGGGCCCCAGGGTGGAGGGGTTCTAGACCTAGGAAGTGTTAGCAAGTCCAAGCAGAGGCCCCAGACCTGCAGAGGCACAGGGCTCCTTCAGCTGTTCTGCCTAGCCATACTGCTTGAGCCCACTGGGGACACCATGGTAAGAGCTGCTGCCAGGTCCCTGAGGAGGTAGGTTCAGGGGATGTGGTGCTGGGGAGCACAGTAGAGGTGGGACCTGGAGCACAAGTACCTCTTTAATCCAGGGGTGGAGCAGTCTTTATTTACTGCAGGTGTGGCCATCATCACTTTGTCATGGTGGTCCTCCTCTTTACTCACCTGGAAATGGATTGATGATCCCAAATTGGCACTGTGAAGAGGAAGGATGCTGATCAACTCCTGCTGGCTCACTGCCAGGAGTCAGCCCACTCTTCTGCTCTCCCCTGGAGGCTTTCAGGTGTCTCCTTTCCTGGGCTCTCTCCTTACCCCTCTCCTTTCTTATAGCCAACAGCAGCTTCCTTAAGGGGCAGGCAGAAAATGAGTAGCCCACATGCTGTAGGAACTAAAGGTCCTGGGAACCCTGGGCCATAGACACCATTTTGAAAGTCTCACATATGTTGGGGTCTGTCCTTTACTTTATCAGCTGCCCTGGATCTTGTTGCTGTTTGCATAAGCTCCTTCTGGAGGGGATGCTAAATTGAACATTGTTAAGCTTGAAAAACAGGGTGTTGACACTGGCTTCAGACGTTTCGCATTGGTATCACCTGCCAATTATTTTAGATCTTTCAAAAGGTGCATGTAGAGGCTTATTGGTTAAATGTGTGTCTCTGAAATCCAGGTGTGGCAATGAAACAGCTAATGTAGAGAGGCCTGGAGGGGGCAGGCCTTTAAAGAAGAGGCTCCAGCCTGCAGTCCAGAGCTCTCGTACTTGCTCCTTTGGGAGAGGGCTCTCGCTTCTTTTGGGAGAAAATGCTCACAGTTCTCTGCTTCTCGTGGTGTCCCTGCTCCTTTGGAAGATGAGCTCTTGCCAGCACCTGAACCTGCCTATGCCTCGATCCTGAACTTCCCAGCTTCCAGAACTGTGAGACATTGCTGTCCATATTTGTTCTGGAGTGCAGTCTTGCAGCATTATCTTGACTTGTTTGAGATCACCCAATGTTAGGCATTTTATCATAGCAGCACAAATGGACACACAGAGTAAGATATTTATGTTGCCTTGAAAGAGAGATGTAAAGCATGGATATAAAAAAGAGAAGTAAAGCTTGGATAAAGAAAGACCGTACCGGGTCTCCGGCCTGTGGTTTTTCTCATCCCCAGCCGGTCCTTCAGGTCAGAACTCGGATGGACCAGAAAACACATGGATTTATTTGGGTTTATCTTTGCAGTATTTTGTTGAGACTCTTGAATTTGTGCTCATAGTTTCCCTCAAATATTGCAAGTTTTTAGACTTTAAAGGTTAGGGATGATTCAGGAACTGAATTCTGTCTGCTCTGCTTCAGATTACAAATGCTAAGAGAATTATAGTTTGAATACCATGTTCACAGCCACTGAAGACAGACAAGTGTAACCAAATATTAGACATCCTTAGAAAAATTTGTAGGAATTCCCAGAAATTCTTACATTCTTAAATTTCTTAATAAGAAAAAAAGACTGTATAAACAAATTGGGAATAGTAACAAATCAACAAAAGGTAGAAAGTACAAAATTATATGAATTATGGAGCTTAAAAATTCCTTTGCTGAAATGGAATGAAGGAGTTCAACACAAGGCAGTCATTTTTCATTACATTTTTGTTTAGTTTATCTATGTTTTAAATAGCTTATTATGATTTAAGGTGCAGATGCTGGTTTTTTTAGGAATATCTTCTGCAGATCATTTTGTTCCTCTTTTGGTTAACGCTTGATTTTGTTTGATGTTTTCTACTTGACAACCTGCACTTATAGAAAAATTATCCCCTCTTAGGCTGTAATTTCTACAACTTTTTCTAGGGGTGTGCAACACTCAGTAGCACTTGCCTATTTTCAGTGATCTTGAACATGACATTCAAATTATAATCCTCTTAACATTTGCACTCTGAATCAAAACAGACTGCATTTATTTCCTTGATCAGCCCCTAAATAAGACAGGAAATGAATGCCTATGCCAGTTTTTCACTCTCTATCCTCAGAAAGGAGCCAGAAATTTACAAAATATCCTATAAACCATGCTTTTGTACTCCACATGTGAAAAGAGGCTTAGGAAAGAAAATACCTTAACTTTACATATGGTACAGTTTTCTATTTTGAGTGGTGTGACTTTGTAACAGTGTGTGCACTTATTACAAAGTTATATTTTGGTTCATGCAGTGCTGTTAACGTCTTCCTCTCCTAGGAATAAAATAGGCTGGAACTTTCTACTCTATTACTATGCTGGCAATATTGCCTTCTGTTTACCTATAACTCTTTAAGTAAATTTTTAATAGTTGCTGTAAGTTATTTTCATATAAACAGTTAATTTATCACAATAAATGTACAGATGGTATTACCTATTTTACAGAAAAAGGGCAAAAATATCAGTGTCATAATGACCTTAAGACATTCATTTCATATATGTATATATATATATATATATATATATATATATATATATACTCATATATATATGAATTTACATAGCCCATCTATACATGCAATGCCTCCCAAACCTATTGGACTTTCATTTGCTTTAAGCAAGCATGCAAATTTTAAATTAAGAGTACAAATATATACCTTTTTGTATTTACCTATACATTTACCATTTATGTGTACCCTGATCCTTTTGAACAAATAAAAGGTTTTACTGGTGTTATCATTCTACTGTAAGAATTACTGTATATTGGAAGGTGTCCTCAGCACACTTTTTTTAAAGACAGAAGGAGAGTGAGAGGGAGAGAAAGAATCAGTTTTATTTCATTTTCCACATTACTGTCATTTCTCTAACACTTCATTTTGTATGTGGTGTTAGGGTTCAATCCTGTGTCTATGAGCATGCCAGGCAAGTGCAGTAACTGCTGAGTCATTACTCCAGCCACCTTAGTTCAACTTTCTGAGGATAGTTTCACTCAATACAGAATCACTATCTACTTCTTTTAGTGTACATTTTTAGGTACCTAAGGTTCCCATATCAACTTGATTTCCTAGTTCCCTCAGGGCCTTCTCAAACGAATCTATCAGATAGTTCTCTGTAGAGTCACAGACCATCTTTTAGTGGTATTGTGTGCCTTCATTGTTGCAAGGGGACTTTTGCTAGATTCATTCTACCTTTGCATTCCTGTAGTACCTCTAGGTGAGGAAGGAGACACATGGGGATGAGGATTATTGATTGCACTTACCTCCTGAACCTTGAGTTCTTATGATGGGAATTAACACATTTTAATCTCCATAATGATTTCCACCAGACTAAGCCATGCATGGCAGCTTTTTTTAAAATTTTTTTTATTTTTGAGCAACCTTACAAGATTTTAACAAAACAATATAAAATGTGTATAAGATGTGTATATATTCTGGACATTGCAACTATCCCCAGGAGTCTCCCCCCAATTACCCTCCCTTATCCCTCCCTTCCCCTTCCCATTATAACTCTAAAAATAGTATTAGATTGTAAAGCATTACTTTTTTATCTGAATTTAACTCATGTTTCTAGACCAACTTTCTCATTGTCCAGGGTCTAGTCCCCACCTCCTTTTTGACAGGCCAGGTTGCTATTACCCTCTTAACTGAACATGTGATGGGGCCATTAGACATTGCCTATGAATTGTTTGACACATCAGAGTAAACAGCGTGCAACTCAACCCACCAAGCTGACTTTCCTATATCTTTATCAGAGTGGAAGCTTTCTAAAGTAGAATATTACTCTTTCAGTTAGGAGCTGGTAGGAACTAAGAAGTTTTTGTCAGTAATGGCTTTCATGACCTCCATGCACTCCCAGGTAATACTCTCCAAGTAGCAGGAGTGATTCTTCATAAACAATATACATGTTATTTTGGTACTCTTTTGAGCACTTCTATCCCCACTGGAGAGTTCTATGTTGCACACTTATAGATTCTGACAATATCAAGTTTCAATGATATTTTATGTGGTTCAGTAATAGCAGTCACTTCAGTTGATATCCAATAGCAAATTAACAAATAGCACTTAATTAGAAATTCTATCACCCAAAATCCCATTCATCACTTGGAGGTGATTTCAGGATTTTTGACATGTTCCAGTTTATGCTACACACAAAGTTTTGGCACAGAGAATTTGCAACTGCCAACACTCAAGTTTCAGTTTTATTGTTTGTGGATCTAAGAAGTCTTATTGGTTTCCATTTAAGAAGCCTAATTAACAGTATGATGGACAGACTGACAGGCTTTCCCCCCACCCTTTGTAGTACTAGGTGAGAAAAATGGTCATCAGTCAAGCACATTGTCCATTCTCTTAATCCAATTAGTATAGAGATCCAACAAATGTGTATAAAGTCTATTTAAGCATGCAATTATCTTACAAGTTCACTTAACTCCATCTATCCTTTAACCCATAACTGTTGAAAATATTTATGTGAGTCTATTTCTTGATTCTTTTACTTTATAGATCTATTCATCTACACTGTCTTCAATATCTCTTTTATGAGAGAAATAATCCCACTAATAAGAGAGGGGTCCTCAGGATTTAATCACCTCTTTAAATTGTGAAATCCTTTCATGCCACTTGTACAGCTTCATTCACCTCTTTCAATAACATGTTGTCTATTCTGGGTGGCTCTCTTTTCCTCTGATAAAAACTTTGCAGCATAATTGAATTTGATGATATCTGAAATAGCTTTCTGAAAATTTAACTTAGAATGAATCTAATCTATAGATCAATTTGGGAAAACTGTTATGTTGACAGTATTGAGTTCTCCTTTTCTTGAACATAGAATATCTCTCTTTTTAATTATTGAATTTTCCTGTGCCAACAAAAAATATCAGAGAAAACTCACCTCAAATTTATAGCTGTTGAAAAATTTTCAAGCAGCATTTTCCATGGTCAGACATGTATACCTGGCAGGGGGGCATGAGAAGCAGGACACAACAGAGCTTGTTCACTTGGTTTTTTTCTTATCAGTCTTACCCATGACAATACCTGAAAATAGCTGTGATATATGTATCAAATTAATTCATTATATAAACTGTGATGAGCCCCCTTACACATACACCCACACTTTGTTTTTGTAAAGAAAATGGAACAGTAAGAGACAGAGAAAGAGAGAATCAATTTTTATCTAGTTTCTCATGTGACTTTCATTGCTCCAATACTTGGTTGTGTATGTGAACCCATATATTTGTGCATGCCAGGCAAATACCATAAGTGCTGATCCACCACTTCAGCCTCAGGGTCACACTTTTTTTGCTGAGTACTTTTTTATATTTATCCAAATTCTCATACCTAAATTTATTATGCTTTTTCTGTATTGTTCACTTTCTCATTATTCTCACTTGTCTTATTTGCCTACATTCTTAAAGACTGTTTTATTAGACATTTTCACATGTTTGTATTTTTAACACATCTAACAGATTTTATTTAATACTGGTAATTTTTGGTTTTATATATAATATAAGTGATAAAATATTATCCCTCTTATGTTCTTTTATATTCTGGTAAGAGAAAAAATTGTAAGTATTAAGTAGATGGATAAGAATTATGCAAAATATATAAATAAAAATAGAACTTCAAATGTGATAATTTATCATGGACTATCAGGGAAGGCAGTATGGGAGGGATTACAATTTTTTATTTGACATAGAATTTTAAATATTTTATTTAGAAGTTGCTATGTCATACCCAGGTAAATATGAAATAGAGATTTGGGAGTACACATTATTGAAAAAAATGTGAGAATGGGCAGCTTAAAGAGTATAATTATGTTCATGCTGACAGATGACATCACTTAGGGAATTTACAAGAAAATGATAAGAAAACATCTCTTCCAGGAATAATCCCTACATATCTTGACATCAGAAATCATGCAGGTGTGGAGTAAGACTTCTGGGTTAAGAGTGTGAAAATTGTTGGCTCTGGATTTGGGAGGAAAACAAAGAGATTCCTGTGCCAAAGATAAGTGAGCCTAAATTTTTATTTTGGAAACTTAAAAATTTTATATGGAAATTAAGTTTGCAGTCAATATTTTACATGTTTTCCTTGTGGAAATTCATTCTAAAGAAATGTAGAGTGAATAATGTGATAATGACCTCTTATTCTATGAAAGCAGCATACAGCTGAAAGCCCAATATGCAAAACAAAATCTTTAAAAATAGTACATTGTGGAGCAGGGCTCCACCCGCTGGGAATTTGCAAGTGAATGACTGTTTTCCTCAGAAAAGCCTGAAATGTAGATGGTGAGCAGAACCTGCATTGAAAAACTAAATTATATCTGCAGAGGGAGGAAGTTCAAGGATAAAAACTGAATATATATATGACATGTGTGGTTGAAACGCAAAGCAAATAAGTGTGTGCATTTTCTGCAAGTTCTGTCTAATGCTGGGAAAAAGCTGTTTCATATAAAAAAATCTAGAAATCTTTATCCATTACCCAAGAAAGACTAAAAATGAAAAAAAAATACATGGAATTCTTATCCATAAGCCATATTTCTATGTAATAGACAAAAAATGATTGTCCTCTTCTACACTTTTATGCCGATACTTCAGGAAAATCTTGTCATTTATAAAGGGAAATAATGAGAAAAAAATACTGATGCTGGGATTTTGAGATGAGGCCAGATTCTCTGCTCCCGCTGGTGAATGGAGTCTGGGCCACTACAGATTCCAGCAGCCAAAATAGCACACTTCTAGTGTTTGCAGCCATTCCCTGTTAAAACTGGGAATTTGGGCAGGCTGCAGGTGTCTGCAGCCAAAATAGTGTTAGCAGATCCCCAGCTAAAAGCTGGGTGTTGCAGCTCTTGATGTGGTGGAAATTCATCCTGGGAATTTGGCGCCAATCTTCTGGGTCCTTCTGTCATGAATCTGAAGAATAAAATCCACAGACAACCATGGAAGGAGGAGTAAAAGAGGTAGGATTTATTTAGGAAGAAGAACAGAGGATCCACAAGGCAGAGGGGCACCTGGAAGCAGGACACCATCGAATGGAGGTTAGGCCAGGGGTTATATAGATTTGGAGTATGAACATAATTAACATTCATGCAAAGCAGGCATTGAGAAATGCATCTACATCATTGGTTGAACCCTATGCAAAGCAGGCATTGAAACTTAGTACCAAAGTCATTGGTTAAAATCTATGTAAAACAGGCATTGAAACTGGTCAATGATGTTAATCATTGGTTAACATCTATGTAAAACAAAAGGTGGCAAATACTTCCTAGTTCCCACCTGTGACCATCCCCATCTCTTAGTTGGGACAAAGGGGAGACTCGTGGTCTTTTTGTATTTGAAGGCCTTGAACATTCCCTGTCAATTACTCTCTACCAGGTAGTTATTAGAGGGGGCTCTTTTTCCTGTCCTGACTACCTAGCGATTTTATTATCTCTCCTAAAACTGTCTCAATTCCAGTATGAGAACTTTTCAGTTGTTATATGAATAAAATAGGCAAAAATTATGGAAAACAAAAGGCAGATGATAAGCACATAAATGAAAATTACAACTAAGCAATGGGTGAATAATTCATCAGATATTTATTCAGGAAAGAAAAGGAATTAAAGAAACTAAAAGATCATTTAATGTTAAGAAATGACTATTGTAATTTATTTCATTAAATCAATGGGAAAACACATCTAAAAACAATGCAAATTATTCATTTTTATTAAACCTTATTTGACCTGGACAGATTAAACTACTTAGGCATTAGTACCTATTAGCAAATGCTTATGTCTGATTCATGGATATATTATTTTTTCTAATTTCAAAAGCCACATAATTGATGGTCCAATTGAGTGGAGAAATGAAAATCACAGTTGATATATTTGTTAAGTTAACAGGACCATAAGCAATACAGCAAGATATGAGAGAGTTGAATTAGACAGAACATTCAGTTAGAACTCAGACACTACCAAATGCTATCATGAATAATGAAAGCTATGAAGTAATAAGTCCTGAGAATTTTTATTTGCAATCATGATATTCTCCATAGTCTGCCTGATGAGATCCATGTTGAAGATAAATCTAATGGATGCAGTGTAGCTTGGTAACATTTTAACCTTTATGTGAATCTTATAAGATTCAAATTGGACATCGATCATTTGAATATATGGGGCAAGCAAAAGTCTTCAACAAGAAGAAAAATTATACTGGAATTCATATGGGGGAGATCTTCTGTAAATATAATGATTGTGACAAAGTCAGTATTCATGGAAGAAAATATTTATAATAATCTGAACGCCCTAAACATCACCAATCACATAGGAAAGAGAAAAACCTATAAATGTGTTGAATGTTAGAAAACTTTCATTACTCTGCAGGATCAGCATGGGGCTTGGGGTGAGAGATGGCTGGCTGCAGTGGTGCAGAGCTGTATACACCTAGGGGCCTGCAGGGCCTCCTTCACCCATCCTTTCTGGGTCTCCCAAGGCAAGAGTGAGATAGATCTGTTTGGGACAGTCAGCAACCACAGCAGACCTAGGGGAGGCTCTTCTAACTTGGCCTCTAGGAGGATGAACACATGGCCTGCTGTGGAAATGTGAGAAGTCATGACTTGTCCTCCCCCAGCAATAAACTGGTCTTTGATGATCAACTTAAAATACTTGTGGATGAGAATTCAGAGTATGCAACACTGTAAGACATCAGCACCAGTGGAACAATGATCATCAAGCAGAAGGTTGCGAATAAACAGAATTTTTCCTCACAGATTGGGGATGTCATCTACTTGGTGTGCTGGGAGCACAAGCTGGGACACAATGTGGCATACCTCCATGAATCTCTTTGTGAAAAGCCAAGCACAATATGAGAATCCTTTGAAGCAGATAAAGAATATGTATTCCATGTAACCAAAGATTCCTCAGATCCAGGGCAGTGTTACAATCCTCAGGGCCCACCTCACCCACCACTCAGGAACACTTGAAGGAAACACAGTAATCAACATCAACATCAGACCTCCCACCCATGACCTGTGCCTTGTCCACAGAGCAGACTCCTGCAGGATGAGAGCATCCCTGAAGCCCTGGGTCTGGAGGAACAGGCATCTCCCCAAAAAGATGGGTGCATTTATGGCTAACAATGAACTCTCTATCCCTGCTACAGTTCTTCCAGTCAGGGAGGGAGCACACTTTGCTTTGCTGGAACCCTAGAACCAGGAGATTTGGAGCAAATGAAAAAGAAAATGAAAGCATGTGGTAAGCTGGACCTGAAATTGTAGCAGTTGGTTGCTGCCCAGGGTGGGAGTCATCAACCCCAGTGAGGACATCAGAGCTGCTGCCATGAGTCTGGACAAGATGGAGAAGATGCTTTAGTGCATCATCTGCCAGGACTTGCAGCCTCACTGTGTGAACTTGCAGCCCTGCATGCACACATTCTTTGAGGCTTACTACTCTGACTGGAGAGAGCAATAGTCCTTGTGCTCACCTGCAGCTGTCTGGTGGAGCAGATCTGTAAGAACCACACCCTCAACAGCCTGGTGGAAGTGAATATCACCCACCATACAGAGAAGAGTCACAGTGAAGATGTGTAATGCATAGATGCTAGGAATAAAATCATCCAGGACACACTGCAGCTGCCATTCATCATGTTCAGAGAGTGTCCCAAGTACTGAAGTCAAACAGTGCATCCCTCTCTCTGGCCAGCACTGGAGAGCAAGGCCTGGGCCAAGCAGGCCCCCTTGGTGTGGTTACACCATCAATGTCTGCCAGCTTCATCGCAGCTCAGATTCTGTGTGCCCTTTATAAGGAAGCCATGCCATCTACACCTGCTGCTTCTAAACCATGCCCAACCAGAGAGCTGAGCACATGTAGGACCCAAGGATTGCCCCTCAGCAGTGTTCAGTTTGCCTGTAGCTCTCTGCCAACTGTGTTGGGGTCAACACCAGTTGCCCTGTTCTGTGACCACAACCTAAGGACAAGAACCTGAATGGAGTGCTGAATAACAACAACTACATGTCAGACATGCTGAAAAGAGACCTGGCAACCACGGGTCTGACATGGAAAACATGTTGGCAAAGTCTTGTGGTTCTTCAGTGGGGAGCGTTTCTACTCTTTTTACAGAAATCACTGGGAACATAGTGCTGTGTTGCTTCTGCAGCCTGCACAGGTTCTGGGACCTGACCTTTCAGTATTGGCAGAATATTCCAGCTTCCAAATTGCCAGTGGCTGTGACATTCCATCCTGATTGCTACCAGCCTGAATCCATTCCCAGCAACAACAAAGAGGAATAATCCACACTAATGTAGATATCTGCTCCTCACACTAAATGGCTGTAGACTGTCATCAGGGGAGGAAAAGTGCATGTGCATTAACAAAAGCCTGTCTTTAGGCAGGGGATACAAACACAGCACCTCATGCTACCTGGGCACCAGGACTTGAGGGAATATCTGGCATTTCTTTGGTCCTCACAATTGCCTTTTGACATAGTCTAGTGGTGCTCTTATGGATATCTCCATTTAAATATGAATATAGATAGTTTCAGTTTTCATATTGTAATCTGACTTGTCCACCGAATACTTGCCAATGCAGTTTTAAGAGGTTCCCTATTTGTCTGTTATCTTTCACACTGACTTCCCTAAATAAATTGACAGAAACATAATTCTTGCTGCCAGACTATAGTGAAACAGTTGAATTCACCATGGCTAATTCCAAGTGCTTTATTTTAAACTCATGAAATTCTGGGTAAGAAATATTTTAGTCACCAAAAGCATCATTAATTATCAAAATAGAAAATGCATTCAATAGCCAGGCATAATGGTGCACATCTGTGATCTCTGCAGCTCAGGAGACTGAGGCAGGAGAATGCTAAGTTCAAAGCCAACCTCAGCATCTTAGTGAGGCCCTGAGAAAATTAGCGAGGCACTGCTTCAAAATTTTTTAAAAAGCAGGGGATGTGACTCAGTAGTTAAGCACCTCTAGATACAATCCTTACATAATGTCACACACACACGAACACACACACACACGAACACGCACACCAAGGCTCCTGACATAAATATGGCTATGATATGTACAGACATCAGTGTGTCCTTTGAAAAAACCCCAGTGTCTCAAAATATTACCTCCAGGCCTTGCAGTGGCCTTGTTGTGTGGGAATAAATCTGGGAAGTTTATTTTCACTTAATAGAATATTTGACCCCTGACCACATGTGTTTTTAACTTTGCTGGACAAGTTTATCTAGTGTGTCACAAAAAGACATTCTTGCATCATATAGATGTGCTGGAGCAGACAATTCAGGAATAGGAGATGGATAGTCCCTCAGGCCATGATTATCCTCAAGTTTTGTACTCAAGGTCTCTAAGAAATCTCTGTAAATGTTTGACACTGTAGGTGTGACCAGGCTGTGAGAAAAATGGATGCAGACCTGGAAAGCCATCTGAGTTGCAGGCTGAGTTTTCCAGAGCTAGAAGGCTACACATTACTAGCACGATCTCTGAAATACCATAGGTGATTTGGAGTAAATATAGCTTGGCCTGGTGAAAAGAAGCTCAGCTACAACTTAGAATACAGAGGCCATGGAACTGCTTTGCCCAAATTAAATAATAAAAAGATGGGGAATATTGATGCAAAGGCAATGTCAACTACTTTGTAGTAATGAAATAATGCAAAGATGGGGAATCTTGAGGAAAATATTTCAAAAGGGAAAGTGAGGAGCCATGGCATAGCTCGATACTATGGCAGCCTGAGGGCATCTCTGGCAATCAGAAAGTGGAAGGATTCACAGACATAAGGAGAACCACCCTTTTTTTAGAACAGGTATGTCTGGCCTCATGGTGATGGTGGTAATGGAGTGTACATGCTCCAAACCCATCCTGCACTCTAGGGAAACAGAGCATCACTGTACACCTAGCACTAGATCCTCAGGTGATACCTGACATGCCTAGGTTGCTCATATTTGCATCTTAGCCTTGTGTCTAAATATCTATGCATAAGCTGGGTGAAATCTTAAGGAAATCTCCATAGCACAATAGAGTACATATTCAGTTTTCAAATGATATCCTGAACTCTATTCTCTGAATGTTCACCAATACACAGTGTTAAAGATGTGCTATGCTTCTCAGTTTTCAGTTAGACTAACATAAATGAAAGAATTTTGGAGAGAATCATTCTTCTGCCAGACTGCAATGCAAAAGTTGAATAAACCCTAGTGTTTCTGTGTGTTTTGGGGAAACTCTGAAACTCTAGGAAAGAACTGTTTTTATCATCAAGGAAATTCATATATCTCTGCCAAGCATCTACCTGAGAGATCCTTGGCCAATACAACTAGAGAATGGCTGGGAGCCTCATGATGTTATCTTCCTCACATCCAGGAGCTGCACCTGAGCACAGGACTAGTGAGAATTCAGGGTCCATTGAAGAGCCTCTAGTGTTCAGACACTTTGAACAGATGCCAATGCCTACAGGGACTTTTCTTTAGTCGGGAAGCACATTATAAGTAGGATAGATCTCCATGTATAAGTAATAAAGAAATTGGGAAGCACTGACCACCTGGTCACTGTGGATAGCATGATGTATCTACTGTAATGTAAATAATGTATCTACTGTAAGGTAAATAATGTGTGACACATTTTGGTAATTGTTACAATTAAATGCCAAGCAACATAACCACTTCCATTTATGTTTACATAAAAAAATGCAAAACCCATTTTATATTTCCTGTCCACAACTGCCTAGAAAATATGAAAATTTTCTTTGCACTCTTCCCATGTGTTAGGAATCAAATAGTTTTAGATAAAATTTCTGTTAGCTCACTAAAATGAGGAAAACCATGTATGGTTCTAAGAAATATTTGTACATATGCATATGTGTGTATGTTCAATTATCTCTTCTAATGTGTTTATAAATCATTGCTTACACAGCATATACTTATGTGTGTGAGGACTAGTGGGGAGGTATGTGTTTATTTCTTATTTTGGTTGTACATCCTCTGAGGCATATTTTCTGTCATTATTCATTCCTTATCCTAAAGATCATTATATTTCTTCAGTATACATTGTCATATCTGGTTTGTATAAAATGGTGACATTATGTACTTGATTAAAAAGATACACTTTGTAAAAATTAGTCATTCCTAAATGCAAGTTTATTGTGAATATTGGCAAAAAAAAAAAAGAAATCCTTAGGTGAGTAAAAAAGAACCTATAGTAGCTGAATGTTATGAATATAACCCTAAAAACTTACTTGATGTGACATACATAATCTCATTAAGGGTCTTGGTAGAAAGGGGACCTTAGCATGTACAACCATTAGTGCTTCCCTTAAAGAAGTTCAGAAAACTTTATTCCAGATCTTTGGAGTGGTCTGGTCTGTGGGAAAAAATCAGGGATTTTCTTATAGGTAACAGAGTCTTGGAGCTCTGACCCCATGTGTTTTTTTCTGGTATTAATAGCCAAGTTTATTCAGTGTGTCCCAGAAGCCATCCTTTTATCAAAATGGGTTTCCTGGAGATTAGAGGCCAGGAGGCTGGTGTGGCAGACACTCTCTGGGCATTGATTTCCTGTAACTTGTTGCTGTGTCCTAGGTTTCTCCACCATTGCCTACATATAAAGCTGAATTCAGGCCAGAAAAAAAGTAGTTTGGGAAATGTAAAGGATAATTAAATTCTGGGCACAGATCCAAGAAATGGAAGATTCCACAGTTCTGAGGGTCACCTAGGCCAGACACTTGGTCAATCTGAATAATCCTCCTCTGTCCAATTTAAGGGGGATTGTTTGGACCCATTTATGGGGAAGCAGTAGGACAGACGGCTAACCTAACAAAACCTCAAATTGAATGACCTTCAAAGTAATAGGGGGATAGCTCTCTAGGATACTTGGAGGTGTAGGGAGGGGGATGGGGAGGGGGGAGGGTATACGAAAAACTCATAGGAGTCTGGTGATTGGGAAGATGGGGGAACCATCCCAGAAGCCAATGTCATTCCTCCACGAGCTACCCATTTAATGCATGAGTTCTTCTGGGGGAAACTGCAACAGGTGAAACCCAAGGTGGTTTTTCTATGCTTTGGCATTACCCCTGGATAACAAAGTTTATATACATTGATTGCTACTATTTTGATAATGTTTCCCTCTCAACTGTATCCTGTATCTCTATATACTTCTAATAAAAAAAAAGGCAGAGACCAGGGCTGGAGCAATGGCTCAGTGATTACAGTGCTTGTCCACGATGCACAAATACACAGGTTCAAACCCCAGCGTCCATGTATACAACTAAGTGTCAGAGCAATGAAAGCCATGTGAAAAACTCAATAAAAATGATTCTCTCTCTCTCTTTCTCTCTCCCCCACTGTCCTTCTCTTTTTGAAAAAAGAAATACTCCCCTGTGCCATTTAGGGGGGATTGTTTGGACTCATCTAAAAGTCAGAGGCTCTTCCCTGGATGGAATAGCATTGAGGAATAGCATTGAGGAAGTGATTTAAATGGAGAAAGGGGGTAAACCCTGTGAAGCTAATTATCATGGCTGCCTAAGGCCATTCCTGGCAGGAGGGGTGTGAATAAATTTACACATTATGAGAAAATTTTCTTACAAAGCATGTGGATATAACCTCAAATCAGGGTAGAAACTGATATTTAAATGCTCAAATCCCTGTGCCCTGAATGCACACATAGTGAGCCTCATTCCACTAGGGAGATAGGCCTTAAGTGTATTACAAAGTTACAGACATTACACAAAGGTTACAAAGGTTGATATAAGATATACAGGCTCTACAGTACAAATAAAGTCCTTGAAAGTCACAGAGTCTATTCATGTCATAGAGGCTATTCATAGAAGCTATAGTGGTCATAAATGCAATGTGATCACAGAGGCAACACTGGTCATAGGGTCAAGTTAGGTGTTAAAGGCCACATAGGTCATAAAGGCAACAGGGGCTATGCAGTTCATAAAGGCTACCCTTGCAATAGAGGTTACATGGATCAATAATACACAGGAGAGCTCATGCAGGTTATAGAGGCTATGCTGTTCTTAGATGCTACTCAGTTCTAGAGACAATGCAGATTATTCAGGATGCATAGTTCACAGACACTATGCAAGTTATAAAGCTTAAATAGAACATGGAGGTTAAGCAGGTCATGTAGGTTTTTCTTTTTTTTTTAAGAGAGGGACAGTGAGAGAGAAAGAAAAAATTTATTTAGTTTTTCATGTGTCTTTCACTGCTCTGAGACTTTGCTTTGTATGTGGTGCTGGGGTTTGAACTCGTGTACTTGTGCATGCCAGGCAAGTGCCATAACCACGGAGCCACCACTCCAGCCCTGGTCATGTAGGTTAATGAGGTCATTTAGGTTATGGAGGTCATAAAGGGTTCACAGGACATAGAAATCATGCAGTTCATGGAATATACATAGGTCATGATCATGGATGCGACACAGGCCAGAGAGGTCAAACAGGTGACACAGAGCATAGAAGCTATGCAGGTAATAGTGGTCACAGAGATTAGAGATGACTCAGGCCACAGATAAAACTCAGGTGATAAAGGCTATGAGGGAAAATTGGCTACACAGGCATAGAGGTTACTAAAGGTATAAAGGCTATGCAGGCCTTTGAAGATATTCAGGCCATAGGGTACACTATGGTATATAGTTTACTGAGGGCTAAGGTCATTATAGTCTACTGAAAACATTGAACCTACTCAGATCATAAATCTAGATCTGGGCATGTCATAGAGGCTGTGCAGTCCATAGAAGCTAACCAGGCCACAGAGATCACAAAAATCATGGAGACCACTGAGGTCATTTTTGTTATTGAGACCACTAAAGTCTGTGCAGGACACTTAGACTCTATGTCCAATATACATGCAGACTCTGTCTTTTGTATTCTCTGTGGCCTGTGTAAACTTTTTATAGCTTCAGTTGTGTCTATGACTTGCATTATTTCTATAATGTGCATATATTCCATGACCAGTACAGTCATAGAAGTCCTGCATAGCTTCTGTCATGCATAGTATTTATGTTGAGTTGCTGAAATTTCCTGAGAAGTCTCCATATCATGAGTAGTTTCTATGACCTGAGTTGACTGTATCATCTGTACAGAATTTACGATGTGCTTGGCCTCTAGGGCCTGACTAGGATTAATAACCCAAACAGCCACTATAAACTGTGAGGCCTTTATGAACTATATGGCCTTTATGGCCTGAGTAGCCTAAAGAACTTCAGTAATTTTCCCCAGTTTTAAGGGTGCATTATATTTGTAAATAACGGTGCGATTTGCTATGTTAGTATATGCACACAATATAACACTATAATTTTAACAATATCCCTTCCCAATACTCTCTCTCTTCCTACTTGGCTTCTACCCTCTGGTCTTTTCCTTCTATTTTCTTTTAATGTGATCACTGTACCACATTTTCCTTCTTCATCCCTATCTTCCACATTTGAGAGAAAATATATAACCTCTGATGTTCAGAGTGTTGCTTTTTTCCCTCACTTAAAATTATCACAATCTAATACTTTTTTTAGAGATATTGTGGGAAGGGGAAGTGTGGGATAAGGGAGGGTAATGGGGGGGCACTCCTGGATATCCAGAATATATACACATTTTATATTATTTTGTTAAAAACTTGTATGTTTGTTCAAAAAAAAGTTTTTAAAAAAAGAAAAATGATCAGATATGTGTAAAACATATTCACATCAGATGGTTCAGAAGACTCCAAACTGGAAATGTATTCAAATGTATACATACTGTATTAATTCATTGATACTCAATATTAAAACAATCAGATTAAAAAATATCACAAGTTCCTTCCATTTTCCTGAAAATAGCATAATTTTTCTTTATGACTGAATAAAATTCCATTTTGCATATACATCACATTTTCTTTTCCCATTTTATTTGGTGGTGGGCATACAGGTTGATTCCATAGTTTGGCTATTTTGAATTGTGCTATTATAAATATGGGTGTGCATGTACTGCTACAGTATGCTCTAGTATACTGGCATCAATTCTTTGGGATAAACACCTATTCACCAGATTAGATAAAGCCCTCCAGAAGATCTCATTTGGAGTCTATCAGTGGGCTGCTTAGGTCAACATCTACCACTTTCTTTCTGAGGCTGAGCTACTCTTATTTTTTTTCCCTATGCTGAGATTTGCTGTTACCCAAATGGTGCCCATAGTGTCAATCCCAAATCAAAGAATAAGGAGGCAAAGAACACACTGACTCTAGCAAGGAGTGCTGCTTTACAGGTGCGGCAAGTGTGCAGAACCAGGTTCACCTCTTTGCCCATCCCCCCAAAATACAAAACTTCGGGACTTTTGCATCAATGTCTATGAGAGTATTAGAGAAAAAACTGTCATGAAAGGTTTTTAACACTCTTCTTGGAGTGCACAAGGCAGGAAGAATAAATGTTTACATTTGTGTGCACTTATTTTGTAATGGAATGGGCTGGTCAGGTGCTCAATTAGAGGTGCTGCTTTTGCAGCCTTAGCATCTCTATGTGGAGATGTAAGTGCTTGCCTGGAAGGAAGAATTAGCAACTCCAATGGTTCCTTATAAACCCCAGTGAATAAGATATATACCCCTCATGCCATGATGATATTGGAGATCCTATTATGCTGTCAGAAGAATCAGCATCCATACAGGCAGTCCAGAGCTTACACGATTTCCTTGGTTACAAATTTAAGTGCGTCCACTTCTTGGTGGCAATTGAATTGGAATTGTGGTCACTAAGCTGAGGGTGTAAGTCAGTAATGTAACACTTGCCTCTCATGTGTGATGCCCTGAATTTCATCCCAAGAAGAGCAACATAAACACTAAAAACAAAAAACTTTACACTTAAAGTTTATTTGCAGCAAATAAGTGCACAATTGAAAATATTTTCCAAAGTAGTGATTCCCTAATTTGGATAGAGCATGTAAATTTATTAGGACAATATATGAGATTTCTTGAGTGAACTTTCATCATATGTGGGGATTAGGTCACATTAGCCCTGGATCACTAAGTATATATGCTTCAGCAAGCATTATATAGTATGGAAATGCTGCTTAATCTCCTTCATGGGTTAAGACTACAGCATTGCCCTTGCTGAGAGAATGGGTGTGTTGACTGATTCCTATTTGTTCCAAGGGACAGAGACCAAGCCCCTCAAGTCATGCTGGTCTGGGAGTTGGGGGGTTACCTTGTGTTGTCAGAAGAAATATATTCAACCCAAGGAGTCAAGGATCCTTCCTGGCTACCTGGGTTACTCAAGCAATTTCAAAATGAATGCATTGGTATATTCCTATTGTGGACATGAGGCTGTTTTCTTCATGTTGGATATTTTAACATCACAGTGAATGAGTGGTCATTTCCTGGACACTGATGCATTTCCTTGAGGTTATCTGTGAAATAGTTTGGTCAGAGCTTATGGTTCATTAAAAACCATATCTCAGTTCCCTGGATACTATTCTCAGGGTAAATATTTTCTCAGTTATTAAAGGACCAAGGTCTTTCTTGTATTCTCAGGTTCCCAAGCAGCTAAAGATACAATAGGAGCAAAACTTCCGTGACTTTTGGGGCATAAGTAGGGAAAGGTTTACTTCAATAAAAATAAAGCAATATCAGGACAGCTAATCTCATAACAAGGATGGTGAATAGACAGTAACAGAAGGGTATTGTACCAAGAATATACCAACTGCCAATCCTGAAGAAAGCAATGATTCACACCCCAGGTTGGGATGGTGTGGGATTTTATCATAATACTCAGAAAACTGCTAAATCAAAATTTGTTCACTGTTGTCACTGGCATTTTCTAACCTAACAACAACCATAGAAATGAAACCATGGAAAAGGGAAACTACTACAGTCAAATTGTTGAAAAACAAGGAAGTAATCTAGAAAGAAGTAAGAAAGAAATGACTTATATAACACAGCATCTGAAATTAGCTGATATCTGTAGAGAATTCTTGGTGCTTGGAAGGCACTTGGATGACATGACTTAAAAAAAAAAAGAAATCATATGAGCCTGTTTTGCAGACCCTTTGTACTGCCAAGGAAACAATCAAAAGAGCCAAGGGGTTTCCTACAGAAATGGAGAGTATCATGGACTATAATTCCTCAGACAAGGGTCTCATATCCAGAATCTATAAAATCCTCAAAAATGTCAGCTACAAAAACACCAACAGCCCAATTGATAAATGGGCCAAAGAGCTAAATAGAGACTTCTCACTAGAGGACATTCATCAAGCCAATGAATACATGAGAAAGTGCTCTAAATCATTAGTAATCAGAGAAATGCAAATGAAAACCACATTAAGATATCATCTCACGCCCGTCAGAATGGCAAAGATGAAGAAAATAAACAATAATAGATCCTGGAGGGGCTGTGGAGAGATAGGCACACTAACACACTGTTGATGGAGCTGCAGACTGGTACAGCCCCTCTGGAAAGCAGTGACACAGCAATATCGATGTTCATTGCAGCACAATTTACCATTGCTAGGCTATGGAAACAACCCCGGTGTCCCTCACTGGAAGAATGGATCCAAAAACTGTGGTACATTTATACCATGGAATATTACACAGCAATTAGAAACAATGACCTTGCAGCCTTTGAGGGTAAATGGATGGTTATGGAAGAGATCATGATG
>PVKS010015116.1:0-46716 GCA_004027875.1 Aplodontia rufa | reverse complement strand
GTGTTTAGGTTTTTTAGTTCTTTGTATATTCTGGATATTAGCCCTCTGTCCGAGGTGTAGCAGGCAAAGGTTTTCTCCTGTTCTGTAGGTTCTCTCTTGATCCTCTTGTCTAAATCTTTAGCTGTGCAAAAACTTTTCAGTTTAATCGCATCCCATTCATTTATTCTTGACTTCACTGCTTGAGCCATGGGAGTTTTGTTAAGGAAGGTGCCGCCAACTCCTATGTGCTGTAGTGTTGACCCTACTTCTTTTTCTAGTAAATTTAAAGTTGTTGGCTTAATATCCAGATCTTTGATCCATTTTGATTTAATTTTTGTGCAGGGTGAAAGATAAAGATCCAGCTTCAGTTGTCTACACATGGCTGTCCAATTTGTCCAAAACCATTTGTTGAACAGGCTTTCTTCCAGACTATACTTTTGCCTCCTTTATCAAATATCAAATACTTAAAGATATGGGGGTTTGTCTCAGGATTTTCTGTTCTGTTCCACTGATCTTCGGTTCTGTTTTGATACCAATACCATGCTGTTTTTGCTACTATAGCTCTGTAATATAATTTCAGGTCAGGGATTGAGGTATGTCTTCCTTTCTGAAGAGTAATGTTTTGGCTAATCTGGGTCTCCTGTTATTCCATATGAACTTGAGAATTGCTTTCTCTATATCTGTGAAGAATGTCATTGGTATCTTGATGGGGATAGCATTAAATCTGTATAGAAGCCCCATATTCTTAATATTGCCATTATAATTTTGTTTCAATTTGCTATTATTTGTAGAGCATTTGTCATTTTAATAAAATTATAGTTTTATGTTATAGTTAACAATTTAGATTTAAAAATGAATTATTTATTAAGTCATCAATTTCTAAGATAGTTTACTTAGCATGGGGCTTTTTAAAGGATTAACAAAAAAAGCAGCTGTGTTAGATATCTTTATGGACAATAATTATCATCTTCATTTAGTTCAGAATTAGCATATTTAAATTTCCTGTTTATTTTTCAATTTTGATAATACTGTAGTTCTGTAATAATGTTATCCCAAACATCAAACTATTTATATTTTAGTCTTGACAGTATGTCTTCATAACACTCTCAAAGTTTATTTATTTCAACTTTTCTTTCAATGAAAATACTGTCTGCCTATCTCAAACACTTCTCAATTTTTCACATGCAACTTTAAACAGATGTACATTATTTTTATTATTCTATAGCATTTCACAATTTTAAGTTAAAAAATGTTTAATGTTCCCAATAAAAAAATAAATAAATGGAATCATAGCTCATGTGTGCAAATTAAGCCTTTTATATAACCCTGGTGAAGGCATATATATCAACCCTTTCTGAAACTTTTAATAGTTATTTAAGTGAGATTATATTTATTAAAATGATGAAGCTTTTATTTTCACAAAGTTTTAGCAGAAAAATCAATCCTTGTAGTTTTTTTTCTTTTCTTTTCTTTTTTATGAAGTTGATGTTTTCTTGTTGATGATTTTTGCTTTTCCAGTAAATCCTGCTTTTAATTTTCAGTGTGCTTGTCCCCAAGTCAGAGCACAGGCTTAATTTTTAGTACATGATTATTTAATGCAATACTCATTTGGACAAATTTATGTAAAGGCATAGGTGGCTTATTTAGTTTTAAAAATGTAAAACACAGTATTAAATTGAGGACTGGAAAAAGAAAAAAAAAAAAAAAAAGGAGACGTGCCAATGGCTAAATTTGGCATTAAAGGAAGAGTTTCCTAACTTGTCACTAAAGATGTAAAGCCCTTGAAGTCAGAGGTTCATTATGCCACCATCGTTCCTGGCACCCATGTTTATAAGTAGCAGGTAAAATTATAGTACAGCTCTTTGTGCCTTCTTCATGTTGCCCTTCCTTTCAACTGTTAGCTATGCTAAAAAATGCAAAGTTTGCTTCTGTAAAATAGTCTCAAAAGCACTAAAAAATCTTATGATTACTGTTGAGCCAAAAGGAAGTTGATGAAGAACTTATTGAAATGTTTTCTAAATTCAGATAGAAAGTATAAATATGAATATTTTGATCATCACAATTTCAAAGATATTATGCATATTACATAATATTTCTTTGGTTCTGGGGCTTGACATTAAGTAGTGGACTATTCAGTATTTCTGTATATGGCTCTGTATTATATAACCTCTGGAAATCCTTACTATGTAATGTAACTTCTGGAAATCTTTTCTATGTAACCTGGATCACACTGTGAGGGTTCCTGATTTATAACAGTGCATAACAAATGATATAACAAAAGTAGCGATTGACATTCTTTGCCCCCTAATATGAATTATATAAGTACTGGTTGTCACTTTGTGGAGAAGTTCATGTATACTTTAAAATTTGAAAGAATGGAGTTTTACTTCATAAAAATTGATGTTATGTTTATTTCTCTATATGTAAGAAAGTTTTTTTCATGCAAACTGTATAATGCTTATAAGAAAGAAGTTATACAGGTAAAACTGATAAATATTAAAGTTGATATTTTAAATTTATATTCTTCATAAAATGCATGATATATTTTAAATTAAAATGTTTAAAGACTAAGGTGTGAATAGCAAGGGAGTAATAATAATAACTACTAAGTTCTCAATGTCTACTTTTCTAAGATATTTGCTACAAACTCAGTAATGCCATATAAGGCATTATAGAGTAATGTATGAGAGCATAATGTCTTACGTCAAAATTCTTGTGTTTTAAACCTGTAATGATCTCTTCTGTGGGTACTATAATATGATTTGGATTACACTGGAAAAATACCTAAATATACTTTGATAAGTGTTCCTCATAAGCTAAGTGGGGATAGTAAGCCTAATTATTGTATAAAGTGTGGGTGAGGATTAAAAAGATTTACATGTAGAATACAAAGACAGTTCCTGACACACATTGAGAGCTATAAATTGTTTGATATTACTGAAGTGTACATATACACCATGGAGTTCTACACAGCGATTAGAAACAATGATATTGCAGCCTCTTAAGGTAAATGCATGGCTGTGGAAGAAATCATGCTGAGTGAAGTTAGCATAACCTAGAGAACCAAGGGTCGAATGTCTTCACTCATTTGTGGAGACTGGAGCTAAACCTTGACCATTGTGAGAGGTGGTCAACTCTCATGTATTAAACCCTGAAAAGGTGTAGTGACATACAACATAAGGCATTCCTAGAGATGTATTGGGAGAGGTGGAGCAGAGGGGAAGGGACAAGGGTGGGTAATTAGGGGAGGCTCTAGGGAGCAAATCTAATTTTCAGAATATAAATACATTATTTTATTTTGTTGAAAAAAGCAATAATAACAAGATGAAAACAACTATTTTACTAAATTTTTTAAAATATACTAAGATATAATCTGAGGGAACTAATGGATATAGTGTGAGTAAAATCAAATGATGATTATTAGCCTCATTTAATTGAAATAATAATCTGATATTATATTTAGGATGATTTGAGCATCATAAAACACTTCAGGTAATGAATTACAAATCATTGTAATCCATGAATCTCAAACAACTTTCAACACAAAGGAGGGAGTAAAATTCTTACAGGAATATGTTAACTAAAAAATGTTGAATAGTCAATCGTGGTGGTATATACCTGAATCCTAGAAACTAGGTAGACTGAGGCAGGAGGACAAAGCTAGCCTCAGCAATGTAGGGAGACCCTCAGCAACTGAATGAGACCCTGTTTCAAAATAAAAAATAAAAAGATTAGAAATCTAGCTCATTGGTAAAACACCCTGAGGATCAATCTCCAGTACTCCTCCTCCCAAAAAACAGAAGATAATGATTGGGATGAATCATCATTTTATAATCCATCATAAATAATAATTGATTCAAGTAAAGATCCACAGATGCCAAAATAATTGAGAAAAAGTTGTTGAAGTGTAAATATTCACATTCTTTAGTTTCAAACTACCGAATACTTTTTATTTATTTGTATGGAAAATATGACTTTGTACAAAAGAGATTTATCCAAATTATCAAACTTGAAATGATATATGTCTGATGCTACACAATGAGATGAAAGTAGCAAAAAAATAAAAGATAGAGAATTTATGTAGCATTCTTAAAGATTGTGTACCTGAGTCAAATCAAAAAGAAATGTCATACATATACATAATGTGAAATACACTGTAATATACTAGTGAAACAAACAAAACACATAGACAGTTCTGTATAAAAAGGAACATAACACTTAAAGCAAATCAGAAGCCGTGATTGAACTGCAACTTTAAAAATTAGCAGCAAAAAATTTGGGTGGGGGGAGCTGGAGCAATGCCTCAGTGATGGAAGCACTTGCCTGGCATGCACAAGGACCAGGATTCAAACTCCGGCACCATACAACTAAGTGCTGGAGAAACAAAGGCCAGATGGAAAAATAAATAAAATTGATTTACTCTCTCTCACTCTCTCTCTCTCTCTCTCTCTTTATCTCTCTCAAAAAATAAAAAATATATATGTAAAAAAAGATTTTTTTTGAGAATATATTATATGTTAGATGTATTCTGACTGTTGATGGTACCATTTTATAAAAATTCTTATTTTATTTAGACTCTCCTATCTTTAGAAATGTATTCTAACTCATTTTTTATAAATTTACTTATTTATTTGTTTTTATAAAGGCACCGTATTTTCTTTCTCTTTCTCTACACACATCCACACACTCACACGCATACAACAATAACCTGATACATCTTTAAGTGCCTAAAGAAAGTAAAGATGTGCCCCAAACACACACATACACATAGGCAAATAATAACGGGTAGAATACTGCAGAGGGACACTGATCCAAAAATTTGGAGTTTGGCCTTAGATAACAAGGGGTAGGAGCTAGATGTTCTCACTGCAATTTAAATGTTTTTGCTTTTAGACCCTTTTATTTGATAAAGCTAGGAAATATTTATGTTTTTAATAAGGGTTGTATATACACATACCTCTAATTCTGTACATTTTTCAGTATATGCATTAAACAAAAGATGAGTTATTATGGATTTCTCCAGTGTAGCATAGTACTATGTAGCTCATTTTGTCTTCTGCTCCAAGTGCCTGTGACTTCCTACCCTACCGAGAAACCTGACTTTAACTTTTAATTGTTGATATTTCTTTTTCAGCCTCCTACAATGCTGGTATTATGGGCATGCACCAGCGTGCCCAAACAAATATGTGACAATGAATCTGTTATGTAAAATTATAATACACCAATTTAAAAAAAGTCTTACTATTTACCATCGCTTTATTTAATAATCCAGTTACAGGATACATACAGAGTATTTTCAGATTAACCTATACCACCATGAGAACAATTTATATACTAAAATATAGTGCATATGTATAGTGCTTTATATATATTCTTATATGCTTTATTCCTTATCAAGTTATTTAATTTATTTTGTTACAGTCTGCTTTCCATCCTAGGATCTCTGAACTTCTAATTTTATTACTTTTCTAAATTAAGGCTCAAGTTCTCTGTTGCAAAATTCTATGAGTTTTTACAGATACAGTTGTTCAGATAGTTTCACAGTTCTAAAAAGTATCCTTGGCACTTCATTCATTCAATGTTCCCCTTTTCCAAGGCCCTTACAACCACTTATCTGTCTACTCACTCCATAGCTTCTTTTAATAGAACACCATATTGATGGAAGTATGTAGTATACAGAATTTGATTGACTTATGCTCTCTTAACAACATGCAGTTAGGTTTCGTTCACTTTTAAGAATGTCTTGAAGCTCCTTACTTTTTACTACTGTAAAGTATTTCTGTGCATGGATATACCAACATTATTTATCCATTTGTCTATTGAAGAGTATCTTGCTTGTTTCTGCTTTTTAGTGATTGTGAATAAAGTTTCTATAAACATTCATCTGTAGGTTTTGTGTGGAGTAAATTTTCCAACCATCTGGGTGATTACTTAGGAATTTGATTGCAGGATTGGTTAAGACTCTGTTTAGTTCTGAAAAGAAAAAGTAAAAAAAAAAACAAAAGAAAAAGAAAAAGAAAACACTAAATCATTTTCCAAGTGTATCATTGTATGTTAGCGATAAGAACACTGTTGCGCTGCTTCCTTGGGTAACAATCACCATTGTTAGTCTTTGGCATTCTTTTTATGTGTTTATCCATTTTGATGGGTGTATGGAGATTTTTCCTTTTCTTGTTTTCAGTAACAAATAATGATGAGCATTTTTATATGCTTATTTGATATGTATATATCTTTTTGTTGAGATTTCTTTTAAGAACTTTTCATGATCTTTCAAAAAATGTATTGCATTTTTTTCTTTGATTTTTAAGAGCTTTTTGTATATTTCAGAGTCTTGGAAATATAGTCAACCATCTAGTGGCTTATTATTTACTTTTAGTGTATCTCACAGAAATTTAGGATTAAAAAATTCTGCTTAATTTTTTTATCTTTCAAGATTTTTCTGTCAGTATTGTATAAAAACCTCATCAACACATGTAACACCATATATGTATTTTCTTATGTTTCCTTGTGGAAGTATTATAATTTTGAATATTATATGCAGGGATATGTCTTATTCATTATCATGCTGCTATAACAGGTAATTTATAATGAAGAGAAATTTATTCAATATGGTACTAGAGTTTGGGAAATTCAAGGTCCAGAAGATAGGTAGCATCTGGCAAGGGCCATTTTTTTTGTGTGCATGTGTGTGTGCCTCCAGGTACTGGAGATTGAACCCATGTGCAATTTACCACTGAGCTACACCACCAGCCCTTTTTACTTTTTTTTTAGACAGGCTCCCCCTAAATTCGTTTGGGCATCACTACATTGTGGTGTTAACCTTGATTATGCAATCCTCCTGCCTCAGCTTGCCAAGGAGCTGTGATTACAGGTGTTCTCCACTTCACCTAACTGTCAAGGACCTTTTTGCTATGTTTTCCAATGATGGAAAGTAGAAGGCAGAAGGAAAAGAAAGAGATAAAGCAAGAGAGGGTAAGAGAGAGAGAGAGAAAGTAATAAGGCCAAACTCATGCTTTCACAATTAGCCCACTCTTATAATAACAACATTTATTGGGTGACTGCCATCATGGGCTAACCATTGCTCTTTAGGCCCCACCTCCCAACATTGTTGAATTGGAGATTGTTTCCAACACATGTTTTGTGGTGATATTTTCAGACCATACCAGCATTTGTCCATTTTGACATAATTTTTATATTAAATGAAATTTTTGTGTCTAAGTTTGTCTTTTTTCATATGGACTTCCAATAGCTATGGAAGTCTGGGAAGAGACTATTCTTTCTCCACTGAATAGATTTAATGCTTTTGTCAAGTATCAGTGAATTTTCTTGCATGAGTCTATTTCTGTATTCTTTATTATATTTTATTGATCTGAGTGTCTCTATTTTCACCAATACCATGCTGTCTTAATTATTGTAACTTTTAGAATAAGTCTGAAATTCAGGTAGTTTTAAGTTCTATGAATTTTTTTATTTCTTAATATTTTAGATTCTTTGCATTTTCAAATAAATTTTCAATATGTACATGTTTCAGAAATTTTGATTGGTTTCTCAAACCACTTTGGAAAGAATTGACATATTGGCTAACATTGAGTCCTCCGATTTATAAACATAAAATATTTCTCCATTTAATTTGTTCATTTGATTTCTTTCATCAGTATTTTGTAGTTTACAACATATAGATTTCTATGGATATTTCATTACTTATATCCTGTCCGGTCCCGGCCGGCAGGGACCAGACAAAGCATTCAACTAGACCCATTCGCTCTTAAGTTCTCCAAACTCTTTATTTCTCTCTTTACCACGGCTAAAGGCCTCCAGGCGCTTCCCACCTTCCCTCTCTTTGAGTCAAGGCTATTAACGTTTAGAGTCCTTGTTTCTATTGCCATACCAGAGTCCTTATTTCTGCAGCCAAGACTCTTACTGCCTGCATCTTCTACCGCTGCTGATCTCTCCGCTGTCTCTGCTGCTGCTGCCTCTCTGAATCTCTCAGGCAGCAGGCTGTGGTCTCTCTGCTTTCCTCCTGACTGCTGCTTGCTTCTTCCATGCTGCGTCTTCTCTGACTGCTTCCTTCAGGAGAAGGCTGATCGATCGCTCGCTCGCTTGCTTGCTTGCTTACTCTACCTGACTAGTTGCTACTTTATTTATTCATTACAACAACCAATAGGGGTACAGTGCAAACACGTTTATCCAATTGTACAAATGAGTGACCAAATTGCTTAGTCATGCGGTCAGGCATTACATCACTAAGGAAGATACAATCCAGCTGGGTCAGAGTTGTTTACTACCAATTCTTTTACAAGCCAGCTGGACCTTATGTTGGGGGAATCCCCAACAATATCCAAATAATTTTGTGGGCTGTTACAAACAGTATTGAGTTTTTATTTCAAATTCCACTTTCTTATTGTGGGTATCTGACTTTATGTATAAATGAGGATACAGCCGTCTGTCCTAGGCCTTGCTATTAACCAGCTATTTCTAAAAAGTTTTTATGGGTTATTTGGAGTTTTCCACTTCAATAATCAAGTCCTCTATGAACCAATACAGTTTTTCCTTCTTTCTCAATTTATGCATTTTTTCTTGTCTAATGAAATGAGTTGGGACTTTCAGTTTTATATTAAATTTGAAATATGGGAAAAGACATCCATGACTTTTCTGATAGTTGGAGTCTGTCATAGCTAAGCATGATGTTAGCTGGGTATTTTATGCTGGAATAATCAGAATAAGGAATTTTCTGTTTCTTCCTTTTTTTAATCTTAAAACAGATGTCTAATTGTGTTGAATAATTTTTCAGTTTTTATTAATATAATTATATGCATTTTTAAGAGAGAGAGGGACAGCGAGAGAGAGAGAGAAAGAGAAACCATTTTCTTTAGTTTTTCATGTAGCTTTTGTTGCTCTGACACTTCGTTGTGTAGATGGTGTTGGGGTTCATCCTTGTGCTTGTCAGGGAATCATTATAATTGCTAAGCCACAGCCCCTAATTATATGTTTTTAACATATTTCTCAGCATGTTCAAATTATGAAATTTAAATGTGCTGAATTTAAAAGTACTCTTGTACTCCTGAAAAGAATCACACACTTTGATGTATTTTTTTATTTTTTTAATTTGGTGCATTTTTTATGTTGCTAAATTTCATTTGTTCACATTTTGTAAAGAAAGTGTGCATATGTATTCAAGAGAGATGTTAATAGGTAGTTTTACTTTGGGAAATATATTTGTTGTGTTTGTTTTAATACTAGTTTCATAGAAGTACAAAGGAAATATTATTTCTAGTCTAATTTTTTGGAAGAGATGATGTAGAACTGAAGTATTATCCATGTTTGGTAGAAATACCAGGTAACTAGTAGTAATGTACAGTGATGAAGGTTATTAAGCATTGGTTTAATTTCTTTAACAGATATAGGTCTACTCTGATTATTTCTTTTTGTGTGAGTTTTATAGATTTTAACTTTTAAGGAAGTAGTTGACTTCAACTAAGTTAAAAAATTTCTGAACACAGCTGTTTTTAATATTCCTTTCATGCTCCTTGATGACCCTGAGATCAGTAGTGATGACCCCTCTGTTGTTGCTGATATCAATGATTTATATATTATTTTTTCATATTTAACTTAGACATTTAGCTTTGTATCATTTGAATTAATACCTCTTGTTTTAACTGATTTTAACCAAAGATATGCTTTTCCCAAATTTTGATTTCTGATTTAATTGTTGCTTTTTTCTTTTTTCTGTTTGCTTTCAACATTATTTTATTTTATTTCTCTGGTGTCTTGAAGCACAAACATAGGTTACTATTTTTCTTTTCTAGCATATGCATTTGTTGCTACAGTTCCCCTCCGATCATCACTTTCAGAACCTCCAAATGATTTTAACAAATTACACTTTCTTTATCTTGTGCGGGTTTATAAGTGTGTATATATGTATTTTTCCTCTTCTGATTTTTTAAAGCCATGAGTTATTTACAAATATGTTTGTCAATTCCAAATATTTGGGGATTTTTCAGCTGTTTATTTTTATTTCTTCTTTAACAAGTTTATTGCTTAATAACATACACTATATGATTTTTGTTATTTTCAATTTCTTAAGATATTTTTAATAATTTAGGTGTATTAACTTTGTAAATATTCTACGTGAGGTTGAAAAGAATGTATGTTCTGCTGTTTGATGGAGAATTCCGTAAATGTGAAGTATTCCATGTTATTTTAAAATGTTATTCATGTCTTCCATAAAGAAACAAATTTTATGGCCATTATATCTGTTATGGACAAAGTGTGTTGAAATCACAATTATCATAAAATTTTTAGATTTCCTATTAAATTTTATCAGTTTTGTTTTCATATATTTTGAAGCACACTTTGTTCATGCATACATGACTTAAATTATAGCCTTCTGGAAGACTTAACCCTTTTATAATTTATCAAACTTCTACTTATCTTTGACTTCATTTGACTTTTACTTTATCTGAGATTAACATAAATGATTATTCCACCTCTTCTTGACTGGAAGCATGGTACATTTTTCTTGTGCTTCTACTTTTCAGCCTAAGAAATTATGTCTAAAATTAGTTTAGTTTTTTTTTGTTTTGTTTTGTTGTTGTTGTTGTTGTTGTTTTTTAAAAAGAGAGGGTCACTGAGAGAGAAATAGGGAAAAAGAGAATCAATTTTATTTAGTTTTTCATGTGGCTTTTGTTGCTCTGACACTTTGTTGTGTTTGTAGTGCTGGAGTTTGAACCTGCATCCTGGCACATGCCAGACAAGTGCTGGAATCCGCTGAGACAACACTCCAGTCCTAAAATTAGTGTTTTTGTTTTGTTTTATTTTGTTTTTTTAAGAGAAGGACAGAAAGAGAGAGAGAGAGAGAAAGAAAGAAAGAGAGAGAGTCAGAGAGAATCAATTTTAATTGAGTTTTTGACTTGGCTGTTGTTGCTCTGGCACTTACTTGTGTACGTGGGTGCTGGGGTTTGAACCCATGTACTTGTGCATGCTGGGCAAGCACAATAACCTCCAAGCCACCACTCCAGTCCCTAAAATTAGTTTTTAATGGAAAAAAAATTGTATTCTTTATGTACTCTAATAATCCTTGTCTTTTTATTTGAAATCTTTCACCACCAGAAATTATTTTGAGAATTTCACTTTCTATTCCAATATGTGAAGAGTTTGAAACTTATTTTCCTGAATTTTAAAAAAATCTAAACAATCTGAAAATCAAATATATTTGCTGTAACTAAGGTTTCAGAGCAAATTGATATTGTAGTGTGTGAACAGATAAATTTGAAACTCCCAGATAAGATCTCAGTATCTGAAACAAATCCTGCTGCCAAAGAAGTATAAGGAACAGTTGAGTGATAATTTGGAATAATTTTTGGAGGCAGAATGTGAAGTAAGAAGAGAGTGAGACCTAGCCATCCGAGGAAAACACTCTCTTGGGTGTTTTCCTTCACCAAATGAGAAGTCCACAAAGATCCTCTCCTATTTCTTCCAGGGAAAAGGCAAAAGTATATTCTCCACGAGAAAAGCCTGCTCAACAGGGGAAAAGACTTTAACAGAGTCTGATGTTTGCTCTAAATGTTTTAGAGGAAAAGCGTTTCTCTGACTCTAGACCCCTTAGCCTTAGCCTTATATAAAGGGGTGGGAGGAGATAAGAAACACTGCAGATCACAACCCACCAAACAGGCCTCTGAATGATGGATTTAATCATAACTTTACAGAATGTTTCTCTTCACCTCTTGCCTACAACCAGCCAGGAGGCTTCCAGGTCAACAATGGTGGATAACAAAAAAGTCTCTATCTTAAAAGAAGTACTTAGTAAAGCCCAAAGACAACATGATAGAGTAAAAAGGGATAAAACTATTGAAACTTCTGGCACTTTCAGCTACAGGAGATAGCTCAACTCCTTGACAGTGCTAAATAAATCCTCATGCTGAAGCCCTATCCTCTCAGTCTTATTATTTGATATACAATATCTGGTTTTGAACTAATAAATTAGAATTCATACTAAAAGCCAAGAAAAAGCACAACTGGAAGACATATAGAAAGCATCAAAACAGAACTCATGCTTGACCATGATTTTGAAAGTATCAGACAAGTAATTAAACATAACTGTGCGTAGCACATGCCCATAGTCTCACCTATTCAGGGAGGCTCAGCTGGGAGGATTACTTAATTCAAAGGATTGGAGCCAGCCTGAAAATCATAGTGAAATTCATCAATTCATCAAACATTTCTCCGAGATGGATTAATATATTAAAGGCTTTAATGAAAAATGCAGATAACATGAAAATGGGTGGATAAGGTAAGAAGAAAGATGGGTACTCTAAGTAAAATATGAAAGGCAATGCTACAAGTTCAATACACTGCGATAAATAATGTTTCCAATGGGCTACTTAGTAGACAACATACTGACAAAGTAATTGACTTTAAGATATGTCAATGAAAACTTTATGAATTGAAAAACATGAAAAGATGAAATCAAATCTATAAACAAACAATAAGAACTACTCCATTTAGTCTTAACTGAAGAAGATTTTGCTCCAAAGACATTAAGTATCAGCTGCCACAAATTTCTACATGTGTCTGTCTCTCTGGATTTCAGAGTAGCAGTTTGCCCTGTGACCCCAGCATTCTGAAATGTCTGAGAGTAGTCATTGATTTTCAGTTTTTCCAGGTTTTTCTCATTATATTGACAGGAGCCATAACTAAAGTTCTGTATATGTCAAGGCTGAACATGAAAAAAAAAATACTTTGATTTTTTAAGCAATTGTATTTAAAATTTATGTTAATCAGAAAAATATCATAAAATATATCAATGCACACTTTCTATGTATTCTCATACTCCATCTTTATTTTATTAGTATAAATCCAGGTCTTTGAATTATTATATATATACATATATAAAATTTATCATTCTATATTCTGTTTTATTCTTGGTAATGATCACTCAGTTTTGTGGTTTATAAATTATTCAGTTGTACAATATTTACTTTTGTATGTTTGCCTCATATTTTACAATGAGCTTCATAAAAATAAAATAAAAACTTATATCAAGTTAACGGATGCATCTGACATGGATTATAATTGCTTTAGATATTTCTACACCCATTAATAATTAACTTGCTTATGGGGACAGCAATCCAAATCTGCAAGAGAGCTTCTGGAGTAGCTGCCTGGGTGTCATTTGCATCTACTCCTTAGTGAAGCAACTGAAACTGGTGAAGCTGGGAAGAAAAAAAAATAAAGAACTTATGTCCCTGAAATTGTCCTAAGGCAATACGACAAGGAAAACAGATTTTTAGAAGATCTAAATCATTATAAGACAACAGTTTTCAATGGTATTTGAGATATGAACAACACCTCCACCACCCTCCAACTCAGCATGGCAAAAGAAGCTCCAAACCCAATAGATGCAGCCAAGAAGAGCTACTTTTTCCCTCATATTCCCAGTAAACTTCCAGAAAGTCAGACCACTGGCACTTTTCATTCTTTCCAGCTTTGCTACAAAAGGTCTGTTCCACGCATGAATTGCTAAGATGCCCAGGAATTTCTTCCTTAAATTAACCCATGGTGATTGAGTATATGTTCGTCCTAAGTTATGGCAGGTTAACAGAGAAGTACGAAACAACTCAAGGTTGCTGTCATTATTTGGAATATATAAAATTCAGAGAGCTCACTCTGAGATAAACTAAGGAGCAGAGGGAAATCTGAAACAATTCAAGTTTGGTGTTTGTTACTAGAACAGTTTAGGCAATTAGCTGCTCATAAAATGTAAATCAAAAACTACAATGAGAAACGACTGGAATTGAATATCATATAATAACTAGTGTTAAGGAGAATGTGGAGGCATCAATGACAGAAATGCAAAATGTTGTAAATGCTTTGGAAAAGAGTTTGATAGTTCACCAAAGTTTGAACAGGAAGTGACAGCAATTTCTCTCTTAGGTATATATCCAGAGAATTGAAAACAAAAGTCCATATACAAAATGTTCATGACAACATTCAGAATAATGAAAAATTGAATGAAACTGCATATTAATCCACTTACAAATAAATATGCATGCAATAAAATACTATTTTGTTATATAAAAATTAAAAAATAATACATGCTACATGCAAACTGTATTATGAAATCTTCAAAACATCAAGTTAAAGAAGTTATTCACAATAGTACATTTTTGTGAGTGTGTGTATGTCACAGGATAGCAGGAAGCTGAAAATCCAAACCTGGGTTCTTGTGTTCCAAGGAAAGAAGATTTAAAGTCAGACACAAAAAGTCATGCAAGAGAATTTTATTATAAGTGAGAGAGGTGAAAGTAAAGGAAAAGCAGTGTAAGATTTCAAGCAGAAAGCACTCTCAAGAGAGAGTGGACAATCTCTGAGCAGAGAACAACAAAGGGGACAATGCTGTCTCCAAATTTATTGTTGTTTTATGATTGATCTGAAAATTGGGGTCCCCCTTCAGCACCCTTCGCCAATCAGGTGTTTAACTCCTCCTTCACATCGGTTGGAGGAGTTTTTGACCTTAGTTGGTCCTCTTGGGAACTGTCATGGTGGCCATCCTATTTAGGGGGGCTTCATCTACAAATCAATCCTATGTTAATGTGGGCATTGGAGTTAATAGCGGGTCAAACTCTTTTCCAAAGTGCTATTAAGGAATACCCCCTTCTGAGCTAGTAAGAGACACCTGGTGCCAGTAGCTTTTAGGTTCATCTCAACTTTTATGGGGCCTGTGAAGAGATGTCTCATAGATCCTTTTTTCTTGAGGCGTTCTCCCTCCCCTCTTGTCTTTGTTTACCCTTAACACTTGTACACTAATGTTTTCCATAGCTTATCTGCCTTGGCAGAAGCTTACAGCAAACTTCAAGACTAAACCTGTGGCCTTGTCAAGCATGTCACTGCTCATTGCTAGCTACTACCTAACATGTATATTATATATATATATATATATATATATATATATATATATATGTACATGCTTTGCTTGCACATACACATGCAGGTGTGTATCTGTATGTTGTATGTATGTATGTGTATATATGCATATACACACAGACACATATTCTTTAGTAGATATATGCAAAATACAGACATCTCCATAGTAGGCAAATTCATAATTGAGGAAAACAGGTTAAATATTTCTTAGGGCTGAGGGATTTGGGAGAGATACTGGTAAAGACTATGGGACTGGGGGAGGATGATGAAGATATTCTAAAATTGATCAAGGTAATACTGTTTGTGCAGCTGTGTTTGTGTGAACTAAAAATGATTAAAATGTATACTTTAATTAGATGGATTGTATGGAAATTGAATTATTTCAGTAAAACTATTATTTAAAATATCTAAACTCTTTAGTACTGAAATTATTTATAAAATAATCATATTTCCTACCAATACTCTCCTTCTTCTGTGTATTAGTAACTATATTCAATATCTTAAAACCACAAAATAATTAACCAAGATAGACTTTCTTATGATTATATTGTGGATGAAGAATTAAGCCTGAGGAACGTAACTCTCATGTCAAACCCAAGATATGAATTTAGGACTGTACATTAACCTAACTCTTCTGTAATTTATTTTAAAGGGCTGATTTAAACAAGTACATAATCCTCTTTAATAAATAATTACATATTTTTGTTCATTCATTCATTCATTTTTAAAATAAATACCTACTGAACTCCTTCTGCTACCCAAGTTTGACCATGGCATTGAGTCGATAAATTGGGAAAAATGTGTTTTATTGTCCAATTCAATTCAGCACAGCTTTGCCCTTCTTTTATTTTCTTTTAAAGAGAGGAGGACAGTGAGAGAGAAAGAGAGAGGGATAAGCAATTTTTATTGAGTTTTTCACATGGCTTTCGTTGCTCTGACACTTAGCTGTGTACGTGGGTGCTGGGGTTTGAATCACCATGTACTTGTGCAAGCCAGGCAAGCACCATAACTGCCGAGCCACTGCTCCAGCCCCAGCTCTGTCCTACAATAAAAAAGAAAACAGACTATCCAATTTTCAGGATCATTAGTTTTTTAGTGAACACAAATTAGATTTATCATTGCAAAATAAAAACTAAAAAATTTTATAGTAAATTTTAATATTAAGCATAAATCCACAATAGATTTTCATAAAATTGCTTTAATAAATTATTGCAATGTCAGAAAAGTATGATACATTTCCTCAATCATTCTTAAGGGTCACAATCTGTTATTGCTATAGTTGTGAATGGGTTAAGAAGACAAAATCATAAAACATAAACAATCCAATGGGCCATGGATCTAAACAGAAATTTCTCAACAGAGGAAATTCAAAAAAGCCAATAAAAATGTGAGAAACCGTTCTTCATCACTGCAAATTAAAACAACATTAAGATTTCACCTCACTCCAGTTAGAAGAGCAAAAATAAAGAATACAAACAATAACAGATGCAGGAAGGGTTGTAGGGAGAAAGGAACACTAACACATTGGTGGGACTGCAAACTTGTACAGCCACTCTGGGAAGCAGAGACTCCCTCCTCAAAAAAAAATTAGGGATGGAACCAACCACTGTTCCACCCAGCCATCTCATTTCTGGGTATTTTCCCAAAAGAGCTAGAATAAGAATATTACAAAGACACAGCTACATCAATGTTCATAGCAGCTAAACTTACAACAGTTAAATTATTGAATCAATCCAAATGCCCTTCACTGGGGGAATGGATCAAAAAACTGTGGTACATAATGGAGTTTTACTCAGCAATTAGAAAAAATGATAACATGGCTTTTAAATGTGAATGGATGGAAAGGGGGAACAAATCATACTGAAAGAAATAAGCCAAATCCAGAGACTTAAGGGTTGAATGTTTTCTCTCACTTGCATAAGCTACAGTAAAACCAAGTTATGCAAGTTTGTTTACTGGACAAACCAAATTCAAAGTATCACATAATCTGAGGAAACTCTACCTGTGAAGGTGGATGGGATGGGGAGGGGAGAGAGAGGGAGGGTGAAAAGGGAGGGAAAAATGGGAGTGTTATTAATTCTGTGTGATACACTGACTCCCCAGAGAAGCTAAAATCTTGAAGATTTGAAACTTAATATACATGTACTTGGACATTTATATATTTAATAGGTGACATTATATTGAAGATAAGGGAGTGCGGAGTGGGTGAAGGGGGGGGAGATCCTGGATAGGATTTATGGTCAAGTTACTTTGTCATTATGTATGCATATATGAAAGTATAGTAATGAATCCCTCCAATACATAAGAACATGGTGAATTAATAAACATGTATTGAATCATAGTTTTATATGACACAAGAGTGTTTAGAAATGAAGACCCAAAGATGTATGCTTAGTTTTGATAAATAGTGGACATGTAAAAATGTGGTTGGAGAAAAATCACGACTTTATACTAGGGGGCAGTGATCTTACAGGGCCTGTCTGTAAAAAATTTTCTTGACCTTTATTCACAGCATCCTTCCTTCTAGGTGTGGAACACAGCCCCTCTGGAATGAGAGCACTGAAGGAAGAAAAGAGAAAGAAGAATGTGATCCTTCTGGGTCTTATAGACTACTTTGGAGGAGAGGAGTTCTAGTTTTTCTGTCTTTCGGGAAAGGGAATTTTGGTTGCTATAACTCCTTTGGAGGATGTAATGGAGGTAAAAGACAGAAAGACAAGTAGAAAGATCTTGCTTCTGACATCTTTCTAGAGAAGGGGATGTTGTGTTCTGAACCCTGAACCAATGAATAATAAGATTCTTTCTGCTCTTCATTTTTTTGAATCTAAATGAAATTCAAATTGACAGTCATTCTTTGAAAGGATCAACTCTGAAGACAGTAGCAGGTATAGGGAATAAAGGATTAGCTTTGTCTGTTGATGCTTCTTACCTCCTAAATCACTCCAATCCCACTGAAACTTTGTGTCATATGAGGAATTAAAATTATTACACATGGTCACACAAGCACTCATGGTGATAAGTCTCTCAATTTTCCTGGATCTCTGATATGATATGGTTTGAAAAATGAAATTTTCTAGAGACAAAGTGCTAGGATTTAAATTAAAGCAGAAAACATATCCTGGGCTTAGAATGAACAAAAATTTATAACCCTGTACATTATTATACAGTATGAGTCTCTGAATAAATTTCTCAATTCAGAAATGACTAAGGGAGATTACATCCAAATTAGAGGTGCCTACCTTTGGTTAGGTAAGGTGGAGCCACCAAATTCTTCAGAGTAAAATGGAAAACAAACAAAAAATACAGCATGCTAATCATTATTGATGGCCATTACTCATATATTACTGGCTAGCATATAATTTGAGACTAGAATTTTTTGGAGTATAACTTGATGGTTCCTTTCCAAATTAAGTTTGCATTTTTCTTGAGCAGTGTGATACTAGGATACATGTCCCATAACATTATATGCTGAATATATTAAGGTCTTTTTTTACCTTAAATCTCAATATTTTTAATATTTATTGTACTGTTAGAATTATTTTCAAAATATATAGAGAATAGATCAAGTCCTCATCCACTTCAATTTTCAAAGGTTTTTCCATTTCTTTTATACAATGTGAACTTCTTACCATTCCCTCCAAGACAGTTTATGGCCTCACTCCTGATCTATTCTCTCATGATACACAATTCTAATTCCTTTACTTTCTTCTTTTTTTAACACGTAATTTTATAAAATGGTGTGATTTTTGGCATATTTGTACATGTATGTAGTATACTTTGACCTATTTCTATTTGAAATTACTAATCCTTTGTCTTTACGTTAGCTTAGCACTGATTCTCTGTGCTTAAAATATTTATTCTCTAGCATTTAACTTGACTGATTCATTTTATATTTTATTGATTTTTCAAAGAAATAATTTTTGGTTTTATTGACTTTGAATTCATTTATTGTTTTCAATTTAATTGATTTCAGATTTAATTTTTATTTATATTCTTCTGTTTACTTTGCATTTAATTTGTTCTTTATATAGGTCCCTAAGCTAAAACCTTAAGTTATTGCTTTCAGATTTTTCTTCTTTTATAATATATGCATTCACTACTCTAAATTTCCATATGAGCACTTCTTTCACATCATTCTGCAAATTTTAAGTTTTAGATTTTTATTTCATCCAGGAAAAATATTTTTAAATTTTTCTTGACATTTCTTTGACCTGTATGTTATTTGAAGTGTGTTTTTAAATGTCCAAGTTCATTGAGGTATTTTTCCTATCTTTATTAGATTTCTAGCTTATTAGTTGTGATCTGAGAAGATATTCTGTTTGACTTCCATGGTTTTAAATTTTTTATGTTTTATAACTCTGAGTGTTCCATCTGAACTTGAGCAAGTGTATCATGCTTTTGCTGTACAAATCATTTGACTGATGTCAATTAGATCCATTTAATTGGGAGTGTTATTCAGTTCAACTATATTGTTGATAATTTTCTATCTGCTATTTGTATCTACTGAGAGAGGGGTATTGAAGTCTCCAGCTCAAATAGTGAATTTGTCAATTGCTCCTTGCTGTTCTATGAGCTTTACTCTATATATACTGAGATTCTGGTGTTAGGCACATACATATTTAGGATTTTTATGAATTGATTACTTTGCCATTGTATGTGGTGTTCTTAAGCACTGATAAATTTTCTTGATATGAAGCCTTCTTTGAAATTAATGTAGCAATTCTGGCATTTTTATTGGTTCAACAAAGCCTTACATATTGAATCGATTCTTTGCTTCAAATTAATATATGCTTACATAATGACAGAATAGCTTAAACATGATCCTTGCCTAGAATCTTCCCACTTCACACCTCCCTAATTTCATGTCTCCTCAGCAATTACCCCATGTTACAGATATAAATGACCACATACATGTATTCTAATTATTGAAATTGCTAGATTTATATGCCTGCCAGTGTATACTTTTATTCTAGCATTTTTTGAATTAGGGCTCCAATGGCATATCTTTCCCACCTAATTTCCTTTAATTTATATGTGTCTTTAAACGTCATACAATAGTCTTAAGTTTGTAATATATTTTTCAATCCATATTCAATGTTTTATCTTTAAAGTGCCATATTTGTTATTCATGCTTAAAGAGATTATTGAGATCCCTATATGAATAACAATAGTTATTTATATCTTTTGCATCATTCTGAGCTTTCTCTTTTCTTTTCCATTCTGTTTTAACATGTACTGACTTTAATTTAATATTTTATATTTCATTCTGTCTCCTCTGTTAGTATGTTAATTTATATTTTACTTTTTCTAGTGCTTGAACTTCATTTTCAATATGCTCTTCCATGTACTTTTTCAAAAAACAGTATGCCACCATCCAAAAAATGCAAATGCCATATAAAAAATATTCCCAATTTCTTTCTCCCATCCCATGTAACAATTCTGTCATTCATTGCATTTATCAATAAGTTATAATCACTGAATACATATTTTTGTAATTATTTTAAAAACCTGATAGATACGAAGTCAAGAATGAAAACTATTTTATTTTGCTATTATTTATTTCTTGTCTACCACCATTTTTTAGGTTTACAATGCATCTTTTATTTTTTTTAGCTGATAAAAAAATAAAAGTTATGCACATTAATGTGTACCATGTAATGTTTGATACAGGCATACATGGTCTAATATTTAATTAGGTAAAATGTATTTATTTCCTAAATTTTAAAAACATTTAAATCATTTCTTTTAAAAATTTGAAATGTATAATACATAATTATTATCTCTAATTACCATACCATCCAATAAATACCCTGGTACTTGTTGTTCCTATTGAACTGTAACTTAGTAGTCATTGATCAAACCTTCCCATCCCTTTCCCACTTACCACCATTGTCCTCTCCCTTTGGTAAACACCATTCTTGTATATCATCACATTTTTAAAGTCAACATAGGAGATTATACAATATTTTTCATTTTGTGCCTGATTTATTTAACATGACCTTCAGCTTATCTATTTATCATATTGTCAAATATCAAGATTTCCTTTATTTTTGTAATGGAAATCATAATGGGTGTCTATCTTTGAGCTCTGAGATATCTGCCCAGTCCATTTATTTATTTATTTATTTATTTATTTATTTATTTATATTCTGAGACAGGGTCTCTCTGAATTGCATAGGGCTTGGCTGAGGCTGACCTTGAACTAGAAATCCTCCTGGCTCAGGTATGCTCCACCATTCTTAGCAGTATTTCATCACTTTTATGGCTGAATAATAATTCCATTTTTATATGTACCACATTTTCTTTATCCATTCCTCATTTCATGAACAGTTAGATTGATTCCAACTATTGTGAATAGTGCTGCAATGATCTTGGGAATACAGGTGTCTCTTTGATGTACTGATTTCATTTCCTTTGTAAATAGATCCCAAAGCAGGATTGCTGGATTGTATGATAATTATACTATTAATTTTTGGAGAAGCCTCCAAACTTTTTTTCCTATAATGAGTGAACTAGTTTACATTTCCAAGAGTTTGTAAAATTCCTCTTTTCTCCACATTCTTATCAGAGTTAGTTACGTATTATCTTTTATAATAGTCATGTTAATTGACATGAGGAGACATCTCCCTTTGGTTTTGAATTAGTATCCCAGATAATTATAGATATTAAATATTTTTCCACATATGTCTTAGTCATTTGTATATTTTCTCCTAAGAAATGTCATCTTGTCTTCTGCCTACATTTTTTTTAAGAGAGACAGTGAGAGAGAGAAAGACAGACGGACAGAATCAATTTTTTAATTTAGTTTTTCATGTAGCTGTCATTGCTCGGGCACTTCATTGTGTACATAGTGCTGGGGTTTGAACCGCCTACTTGCGCATGCCAGGCAAGCGCCGTAACCACCTACATTTTAATTGGATTGAGTAATTAATGATTTGCTAAAGAGTTTTCTAGAAGTTCCTTGTATATTCTAGGTATTAAATATTTCTTTTTTCCAAAAGCTGTTCCTTCACTCTGTTGATTCTTTCCGTGCAAAAGATTTTTAGCTTGTTGCATTGTTATTATTATTAGCTTTAATTTTTGCTATGAGGGTAAAAATTTTTCCCTATTCTTTGTGGGATATTGTCTAAAATCTTCTTGCTCATTAAAATGTCCTGAGGTGTTTACATTATTTTTGTTGTTGTTGTTCTGTAGTTTCATGGCTTCAGATCTTACATTTAAGTCTTTAATCAGTTTTACTTTTTTGTAACTTGAGAGAAATAGCCATTTAATTTCATTTCTGCATGTTGCTATCCAGATTTCCCAGCATATTATTGTTGGAGATGCTTGATACACCATTAAGCACAAGGACTAGCAGTAAACAGTAGTTAACTATTGTTCATTTCCTTTGTGAGTGAGGTAGGGAGTTTTCCTAAATCTAAAGCCATGGTACCTACAGTTAAGCAGGTGTTGCAGGAATTAGACCAGTCTTTCAAGTTTTCAGCCAATTTGTATCAGTGTTTTAATTCTGGATTAAAATCTTCAGTACAAAGTTTAAGAATCAAAAAAAAAAAACTAGAATTCCCAACATAAAGAGTTCAAAACACTGTATTTTTTCCAATGTGTGTTCTTAACAACTTTGTTGAAGATCAGTTGGTTGTAGATATGGATAGCTTTAATTCTAGGCTCTCTATTGTCTTCCATTTGATTGTATGTATCATGCTTTTTTATTATTTTATAGTAATGTTTGTAGTAATGAGAAGTTCACTAATACAACTTATGATAGTACCCTGAAGCTATAGCTAGTGTTGGGTATATGAACGTTTTGAAAACATTTCTGCTTCTAATCTATATACATGTAATGTCAATCCATTTTTAACATCCTCTTCAATATTGTTCATCAGTATTTTATAGTTGTCATCATCTAAACCTTTATCTGTTTGGTTAAATTTTGACTTTTATATACCTATTGAAATGGTATTGCTTTCTTCATGCCTATTTCAGGTAATTCACTATTAACAATGTAGAAAAAAATATCGATGTTTAGTATGTTGATTTTTGTATCCTGTAACTTTGTATAATTTATTTATCGGTTCTAAGAGGTTTTGTTGGTGGAATCATTGTGGATTTTCACGTAAAATAACAGGCATCTGCAAAAAAATATGTCTTCTTCCGCATCTATAGAATTTCAAGCAAATTGGAATGACGTTTTGTGATATTTATTTCTTCTTTCATTTTGAGGATTCTCTCTTTGTATTTAAATTTTGAGAGCTTTATTATATTATTTTTAAAGGTAGACTTAGTTGAAATGCATCTGAATGGTGACCTTTAACCTTCCAGTGCTTATATTTCACTTCCTTTTTCAGGTTTGTGAACTATCTGTTATTATCTCTCTGAATAAATTTTTTTGTTCATCTGGCATTTTAAGTCTGCTTCAAATGTCAATAATATGAATATTTGCTCTTTTCATGTAATTCCAAATTTCCTATAAATTTTCTTCATTCCATTTCATTCATTTGCTTTCTCTGGTGGCTGTGCATTTTCAACCTATTTTTTTCAGCTGAATACTTCTTTCTTTTTTATCTAGTCTTCTATTAGTGACTTCTATCAAGTTTTCATTTTGTTTAATTTGTTTCTCAGCACAAGGACTTGTTTGAGTTTTACTATTATTTAAATCTTTCTGTCCTTTCTCTGATAAGGTTCTTGAAGTTTATTTAGTTTTCTAAAAACATGTTTTTCTCTAGCCCCCCCCCCACAAAATATTCACATACCAGTTGCTATAATGGTGGGTGTCTGGTATCTTATTTTGTTGATTAGGTGAGATCTTAGTTTCCTAAATATTTTTGATGTGGTTTGGCATACAGTGAAAAAGTACATTGAATAATTAGGTTTGTATTCTAATTTTCATAATTTGGTTTTGTGTCTGTCCTTACAGAAATTAGAAGTAGACCAACTAATTTTTCTGAGCCTGCAGTCATTGCCACAGTTTAATCATGAAATGACAGCCTAAGTCCAGGGTTTGGCATGAATATATGGTAGATGCGTTGTCACTGATTTAGCACTAGAGGGTGTCCTGGGCCCAAGTTTGTCTCATATCTGAAGTCATGTTATTTAGATGAACTGAGAAGTGCCTAAAAAAGAGGTAGTCCTTTACTGAGAGCATTTGCTTGGGCCTGTTTGGGCCCATATATCTTATCTATACTCTAGCCTGAGAAGAAATTGCAGGATTTGACCTTGCGTTGATCATCACCATTGAAGGACTACCTTTGGACTCTTACTCAATGACTTAGGGCTTACTTTCTGATTTTCCCAAATGGACACTAATTCTCTTCCACCTGGGTTTGGCCTGGCTGGGCATTACCATAACCAACCACCAGTGTTGCAATGTTGTGTCAGACATAGAACCCACAGCCTGCTGAGACCAGTGAAGCACATAGGGCCAGGATCAAGGCCCACACTCTTGTGAGGTGCTCATTATTTGGACATAACCATGGTTCAAGACCATTACAGTCAGTTCAAGATCACTCAGATGATGCTGGTTGAAATATCAGTCTGATTAACTGGGGTCTTGGGCCTCTGCCAGGTCCAGAGGTACAGTTTGCAAGTACTGACCTGTGGAAAAGGATTATTGGACTCTGCTTAGAACTAGGTTTAGTAATGGTGGGTTGGTTACTGGATTCCATATCTAAGGCTTAGACTTAATTCCCTCCTTCTGCCTTAAAGTAGAGGCATCTCCACAAGCCTTTGTACTTACAGTTGTGGAGGAGTGATATAGACAATTCTTTTCTTCTTCCCTTTTTTAATGAAACTTTTCATATTATTCTAAAACCATTGTGTTTTAGAATACAATGTGTATTGTGATTTCTCATTTGCTTCACTTAAGACTTGAGAAAGTAGAGTCCTGTACAAAAAGCTATTTAAATTACTGTTTCTAGAAGGCAATGATTGTTAGACATTCCAATTCCACCAAAAAAATTGCTCTATCCCCATTTTGCTTTGTTTATGCAGCTCTAAGATTCTGGTCTATAATATGCTTCTTGTATCCAAAGGAAATGTCTTAACATTTTTTTACAAAGCAAGTTTATGGGCATTAAATTCCTTCAAATTTAGTTTTGTTGAAAGAATCTTTCTTTCCCTTCATACTTAAAGGATAATTTTGTTGGATATGGAATTTTAAGGTGGTATGTCTTTTAACCCAAAATATTTTACTGCACTTTATTTTTCTTTCTCACATGATTCTGGAAGAGAAGATCAATGTCATTCTTATTCTTGCTTATATGTATATAGGGCATTTCATTTCTGTACTTACTTCCAATATTTTTTTGTCATTGATTTTCTGAAGTTGGAATATAATATATCCAGACATAGAAATTTTGGTATTTATACTGTTTGGCATTGTCTGAGTTTCCCATGAGTGTAGTTAGATATCTCTCAATAGTCTGGATAAATTTTCTGCCATATCTTCTATGCCTTTTTTTTTTAAAAGAGAGAGAAAAAGGGAGAGAAAGAGAGAGAGGGAGAAAGAATCAGTTTTATTTATTCTTCCATCTGGCCTTTGCTTTGGTTAAATTTAGTTGTGTATGTGGTGCTGGGGTTCAAACCCAGATCCTCACACACTTCAAGCAAGCGTAGTACCTGTGAGCCAGTGCTCCAGTCCTATACCTTTTGTTTAATTCTCCTGTTATTCCCATTACATGTAAGTTCTATTTTTTTCTTTTTCCATTTTAAAAGTTCTATAGATATCTCTCAAGCTCACCATTTCTTTCCTTGCTATGTTCAGTCTGCAATGGCATCAGAGTCATTCTTCATTTCTGCTCAGGTGTCTTTCATTTCTAACCTTTCCTTTTCATTCTTTCTTAGAATTTCTACCTCTCAGCTTGTGTCTCCCATCCATTCTTGAATGATTCACTATTTTCCAATTAAAGATTTAGTATATTAATCATTTTTGCTTTAAGTTCCTTGTCCAATTATCCCTAAATTGCTGCCATATATGAGTTCAGTTAGATGCTTGAACTATATCAACAAACTACATTTACTGTATTTTTTGTGTCCTGCATTTTTTAAAATTTTAAGCCACATATGCAAACCAAATGGAACTATATAAGATAAATCAGCCATTAGTGAGGTCTTGTTTTTACACCAAAAGGAATACTGCTATTTTACTATTTATTATAGCTATAGGTGTCAGAGGCTAACTTTTCCTCTGGTGTCCTTGTTTTCTCTCCCTTGCTCTGTAAGAGTATTATTGATGTGAATTTGTGATGTAGGGGCAGGGACAGTTCTGTAGTCTTATGATTAGGTCTCAGTCTTTCAGCAAGCTAGTGCTTCTGAGCTATCACCTTCATGAGTGTTTCTTACTACATGCAGTATTTCCTCTTCTTAGGTGAGGCAAGAAGACTGAAGGGTAATATCCTTTGCCATTGGGAAGGTAGGAACAACATGAAGTTGGGTATTATCATCCTCCTCAGTTTTTTTAAGTTCTGATAAAATTCTACTAAATTAGGCTCTGGAAAAAATGTGTCTTTAGAGGGACAACCATATTAGAAAGAAAAGATGTTTGAAATATATATATATTTCTTCCCTTCACTGTGTGAATCCTGGCTCTTACAGGTAAGCTATGAAAGATGAGGGGTCACACTAAGACTGACATCTCTTGGAGTCCTGCATCTATGTCATTTACAATTTAATTTTCCTGCTCTAGTACTTATTCCTACAGAGTTTTCTTTTCATGGGTTTCTGTTCTAATAAATGATTTTTCTCTGTTACTTTTTCAGTTCTAGGTGCAGAAGCTAGGAGTGGTGGTACAAACCTGCAATCTCAGCTACTCAGGATGCTGAGGCAGGAAGGTAATAAGTTTGAAGACAGCTTCAGAAACTTAGTGAAACTGTGTCTCAAAAAAATAAATAAAAAGAGGGTTTGGGGGGATGTAGCGAAGAAGTGATTTAGCTTAATACATTAATTCTCAAATACATTTAAGAAAAGATGTTAATTTTTCAGTTATTCAGTTTTTTTCCCTTATTGTGTGTATAAAATAAACAACTTCCAACTTTTGTAAATGTGAAATTGGAAAGCAAAATTTTGTTTAGCTCAGATCTTCAATTATAATCAATTTTATGTGGCCATTTCTTTATTTTCCATCACCTTTTCTAAGATGTTTGTTCTTTAGGGGAATTCTCTTAGAGAACTCAAGAGAAAATTATCACAGAGCAAATGATTACTAATACTTGTTATAGAATGGAAAGGAGGAAAGATAGACAAAATATGCAAGGATATTTTACACATATACATGTATTTACAGGGGTACACAAGAATATATACAGATGTCACTGACACATAGTTTAGGACATTAAAAATTTGGGAATGCCCTTATCTTTCACCCTGCACAAAATTTAAATGAAATGAATCAAAGGAATTAGAGAAGAAATCTCAAAATTGCTAGAAGAAAACATACAGTCAATACTCCATCATATATGAGCTGGTATGAACCTCCTTAACAAGACCTCCAAAACACAAGAAATAAAACTAAGACTCAATAAGTGGGATGCCATTAAAGTAAAAGCTTCGACGCAGTGAAGGAAATGACTAAGACTACAAAGAGAAAGCCTAGAGAATGAAGCAAAATCTTGGTAAGCTATCCCTCTGCTAGGGAAATAATATCCAGAATATACAAAGCACTCAAAAAACTTAACTCTGAAAAAACAAACAACCAATCAATAAATAGGCAAAAGAACTAAACAAAAACTTCTCAAACATATCCCTGAACTTAAGTAAAATTATAATACATGCACTCTTTTGTATTTGACTTGCTAACCCTGCATTGTTTACGAGCTGCATCCATATCATTGTGTAAATCTATAGACCCTTCTATAACAACAGAGTTGAACAACACTCCATTGTACAACAGAAGCATGATTTGTTTATCTATTCTCCCAAAGACAATTATCTGGAATGGATAGTTTTGGGATACTCAAGATAAAACTTCTATGAATTTCAAGTATAATAGTTTGTTGGGTATGTTTATTTCATTTCTCTTAGAGTGGAATGGCTGTATCATAGAGTAGACATGTGTTCAGCTCTATGGCAAAGTACTACACATTTTTTTCCAAATTCCTTTTTCAAATGTTCAAGGCTTATAGTTGCTATATGTTCTTATTAAAATGTAGTATTCAGCCCTTTAACAATGTTTTCAGTTCTATTGGTTGCATATTGGCATCTGTAATTTTATTTTACATTTCCTCAACATCTAAGTATGTGGAGAACATCCTTTTATTTGCTTTTAGACACCCATATACATTCTGTTGGAAGATTTCAGTTAATCCTTTGTGATTATCTATTGGATTGTTTCTTTTTCACTATTGATTTATAAATGTTGTTCAATATTCTGGAAAAAATTCTTTAACATCTCTAGTAAATAAGGGAAACTTTAATCAAAACTACATTAAATTTTATCTCACTCCAATCAGAATGACAAAGATCAAGAATATACATAACAATAAATGCTGTCCAGGTATTGGGGAGAAGGAACTCTTCTACATTGTTGGTGGGGCTGCAGACTAATACAACCACTCTGGAAAGCAGTATGAAGATTCTCAAAAAAAACTAGGAATGGAACCACTACAGGATTCAAATATCCCACTCTTCTGTAGTTTGCCCAAAGGTCTAAAATTATCATATCATACTGATACAGAACATCCAAGTTTATGGCAGAATATTTCAAAATAGCTAAACTATTGGATCAACCCAGATGCCCATCACTATATGAATGTATTAAGAAACTATGATATAAATAATAAATATAGAATGGAATTCTGTATATGACATATATAGAATGGAATTCTTATGACATATATAGAATGGATATATATATATATAGAATATATATAGAATGGATATATATAGAATGGAATCATTCTATATATGACATATACTGAATGGAATTCTATATATGACATACATAGAATGGAATTCTACTCAGGTTTTAAAAACAATGAAACATGACTTCTGCCAGTAAATGAATGGAAAAGTAGAATATCATGCTAAGTGAAATCCGCCAAACTCAGAAATACAAATGTCAAATGTTTCCTTTCATATGTGTAATCTAGAGTAAAGTAAAGGAAATGGGGAGGGAGAGATAAGTTGAATAAAAAAATTCAAATACAAAATAATAGAGGAGCTAAAGGAAGTCTAGTAAAGGAAAGAGAAAGGGAGAGAGAAGGAAGGAGTGGAGAGAAAAAGGGAAGAGAAAGGGAGGAACTTATAAAAAGTATATTTTGCACCTCTAAGATACTAAATAATTCTCATACAATCAATAAAAACTTGAAAAGTTAAAGAAAAAAAGAAATCAAAGGGTGATCAGTAGAAGAAAGGGGCCAGGGGAGAGAGGAAGTAAAGCAGGCAGGAATTGCTGGAGAGATATTGGTCAAATTACCTTGTTATATTTTAAGCATGTAGGAATACGTAACAACAAATTCCATTATGATATACAACTCTAATGCACCTAAAAATGTCGAAAAATTATGGGAACCATACACTAAATATATATTAGGGATAAGTAAGTAGATCTCTTGGTACTGATGTAGAACTCAAGAATACATTACCTGGGGGCTGGAGTGGGGGCTCAGCGGTTAAAGTGCTTGCCTGGCATGCAAGAGGACACAGGTTCAAACCCCAGCACCACATATACAACAAAGTGTCTTAGCAATGAAAATCACATGAAAAATTAAATAAAATTGATTGTGTCATTCTCTCTCACTGTTCTTCTCGCTTAAAAAAAAATACATTGCCCTATGAAAAGCAATGAGTTCCAGAAACACATACACAACTAGAAGAATATACGGCATACCATCAATAGTAGTTGCTCAAAGCTTGATGTGTGTTGAGGGAGTGTTGTCGATTTTTACCTTGTGTGCATCTATATTGTCTGATTTTTTAAAAGTATTTCTCTGTACTTAAAATGTTCAAATATTAAAAGAAATAAATAGTTTTACTTAAACTGAATAAAAATCCTGGATCACAAACTTTCCTTTTACTAAACAGACTGTTGATTTAACTCTGCATTTCCACATCCTGCTTGATAAACAATTGTGGAATATATGATATCCTTCAGTAACAATATTAAAGGAATTTTCCTGGGAAGTCATCAGCATCCTGAAACTGTCACTTCAATGTTATGTCAACATCACTTGTCCATGCCATTGAGGAAACCACAGAAATTATCATTATTTTCAATAAGTTTCATTGCTGCAAATGTCATTGGATTACAGAACCAGAAGGTAAGATGGCAACTTGAGTAATTTATAGAAATCTTGAATAAGTCATCTCTCAGATTTTCAGTAGAGAATTTGATCCTGCCTGAAAATGATGATGACTGTAAGCTATATTATTTTCTTCATAAATTGATTTTCTTCCCTATCTGTTCCTTCCCACCTTTTTCTTCCCCACCCCACCCTGATTTGTAATCTCTTTCCGACCCTCTCTGCCTCACATCTCTCACTTTTATTCTCATTATACTTCTCTGAAAAATTCAAAATGTGTTATTCATTATGATTGACTTTCTACTAAATGTTATGGTTGCTTTCTTAAGGTAGATTAATGGTGGGGAGATAACTATTCATATAAGCTAAAAAGGAAATTACTTGCCAGATTGCAGAAAGTTTTATATACAACAGAGTAAAACACAATTTAATTAGAAACAAAAAGTCTGTTTCCAAGGACTTCAGTCAAATAAAGTTTTGAATTTAAGAGGCCAGATGGTTGTCTAAAATAGCACATATTTTAGATTCTTGGGTAACATCAAAGTACACTTAAATCAACTTGATGAGAAGTTCACTTTAATCAGGTCAACCAGTTACTATATCAAAGCTGATTGAAATTCAGAAACTCAATGAAATAAAAAATGTAATTTATGTATTCCAAACTTTAACTGAGATAACAAATACAACCATTTCCCATTTCACTGTTTAAAGATTTGCTTATGTCATAGAAATTTGCACAATGTTTTTCAGAAATAAAAAAGAAATAATTCAAACAAATATAACCTATGAGACAATTGGGTGCTTGATCAAATTTAATGGTACTTGTAATGGTAATCAGAATAATTACATACTATCAAAAATGCATTCTTACTTTCAAAATTTCTTTTCACATGAGGATTTGAAATGTTTTCTCATAAGAAATATTAAATGAGTAAGGATTTGAAATGTTTTCTTATAAGAAATATTAAATGAGTAAGAAGGAACTGAGAGTTTAAATTCAAGGTCGTCATGAAAATATACTATATACTGAAATTCTTGAACTAGTTCTCATAAAACCCTTGAAGCACAAATATTAGCAATTGCCTTGACTTCTGATCATGTTTACATATATACAATTGGCAATGTTACTAAATGATTGTTGAGAAACTTTTTCAATTTAATATTACTTCCATTTACAATTTACTCAATTTATTATAAACTATTAACTGGACCATTGATTCTCTCATTCGCTCTTTCTTTCAGCTAACAGATATTAAGAAGCAATATACAAAAGAAATTTTTGAGAGAAGAAGAAGAGTAAATATATTACATGAAGCTCCTTCTTTCTTGGTAATCATATTTGATTGCGGATAAAAGATAGAAAATAAATAAGGAATCATGGGACTAATAATGTGTTAAAGTAGTACCACAGACTGATCTGGAAAAGTGACAAGATTTGACTTGGTATGAAATAAAGTGTGTAGAAGAACAAAGGGGAGTTGAAGAGTTCAGGAAATAAATTTTAAAAGGGGTTTTCCTGAGACAGGGTGTGTGTCAGAGAATTCACTGTCAAATGATTTGTAGGACTTTTTATATCTTCAAAATCCTTGCCTTTGTTTCAGATCTTTGAAGAGTTTGTATCTTGCTAAATGCTAATGAGAAGTAGATATTTGAGAGTTGAAAATGTAAGGGCAATGATGAACCAGATTAATCAATAGGATTAATTTTCGAACACAGAGAAAATAACGTCTGTTACAATTGGATTGAAAGAGTAAAATGTGAATAAAAATGCAAATAAATTTCTCTATTTGTGCTCTTTTCTGGCTGTGAAGTTAGAGGAATAGTTATCTGATGGAAATAGGGAAGGAGATTATGAAGGTAAGTTACATGGAGATATAAAAATCCTGAAAAATATAGATAAATCAAAGTAGGAATATCTTAAAATGTTGAAAAAAAGATTTTATTAGAGAAACTGAATTCAGAATCAATCAACCAACAACTTCTTATTTCATCTTTCTCTGATCTTTTCCACATTAAAAAAGACAAACTCGGGGCTAGCACAGTGGCTCAGCGGTTATGGCGCTTACCTGGCATGCCCGAGTATACAGGTTTAAACCCCAGCACCCATGTACACAACTAAGTATCAGAGCAGTGAAAGCCATGTGAAAAATTCAATAAGAATTATTCTCTCTGTCTCTCTCTCTCTCTCACTGTCCTTCTCTCTTTAAAAAAAAAAAAAAGACAAACTCCCATTCCATCCATCTAGAAAATAAGAGTAAAAGAATTTAGGTACATACTAAATTTGAGTAATTAAAATATTTTTAACTTTATTATGTGCTTTATATAATACATAACACATATATGGATTGTATGTGTAAAATTGGTACAATTAAGAATTCACTTCAGAAAGTTTTTTAAAAATATATATATAGAGAACAGTTCTGGTTTAAAGTATATTTACTTAATAGAAAACTGAAAATTTGTCTAATATAAGGCAATTATAATTTTGCTATCAATTAGAGATTGAAAGTGTAATTATCAATTAACAAGAAACATCATTCCAAATTTTTTAATATTTAATAAATATCTTATATTTCCTTTATAATAATACAAGCTTTTGTTATCACATTGTTTTCCTTTCCCTTTAGTACTATATTCTTATTAACTTTAGCCACTTTCCTGTTGAATATGAGAAAGAAGTGAAATTTATACATCTTTCGTCAAAAAGATAAAAGCAGTAATAAGAACATGCTGCTTCTTATTCTTAAGAAATGCTAATGCTTTTTTGTTTTATTTCAGTAAGGTTTATGAAAATTTTATTTCCTCAATTTCAAAATCCTGATAGATCCAGAGATAACTTATTGCAAAGAGAGTTGGGGATATGGTGGGTCTGAAATAATCTAAAAATATAAAATTTATAGAAATTCAGAAAGATGCCTGAATAGAGGCACCCATCACATATCTGCCCCCCCCCCCGCAATGAAGAACCAAAGTGATAGGTGTATAGCTGCTTTTTTAGGTGAGATTGTGGGAGAAAAATGGAATTCAAGAGTAGAAAAATGGAAGCCTAATACAGCTTAGCTTAACAAGAGACTCAAAACACCCCAGCCTTGCTGCCCTGGCTCCACAGTTATGTGGGGGGAAGTCAATCTTGTGCAGGGGGTATAGGTGAAAAAGAGTCCAGGTAAACTCCATCAGTGCAGAGAGTGGAGATTCCAGTTGCTGCAAATTTTCACAACCCTTACAGGGTTACAGCTCAAGTAAATAGGAAACCTGAAATCTGCACTGTATTCTGCTTTGTGGAATAAATTCACTTCACTCAGAGAACACCCAGGTGACATAGCCAGGAACAATTTTGAGAAGGTACCTATTGTCTTAATTAGGACTGTGCTCAGAAATTCCTGCATGTTCTCATCTCTGGGACCCCTAGTTTTTCCACTGCACTGTCTGCAGGTTGCTGCTTCACAAATGAAACTTGGCTTAACGCAATGACTTTAATACCAATGTGCTGAGAGCTCTACACTCTAGGGAATGGGTGTTGCTACACAGAGGGGAACAGAAGGTGCAAACTTCAAGAACTGGACAGATAGGGGCTGGAGCAGTGGCTCCGCAGTTAGGGCCCTTGCCTGGCATACACAAGTACGCGGGTTCAAACCCCAAACCCCAGCACCATGTACACAACAATGTGTTGAAGCAACATGAAAAAGTAAATAAAACTGATTCTCTCTTTCTCTCTCACTGTCTCTCTCTTAAAAAAAAAAAGGAAAAAAAACTGGACAGAAAGGGGCTCTGTCCTCTGAGAATAGGGCCCAGGTCAGTCACATGTGGCTTCACCTGGTAAGATTGAAGTCAGAGGCCACATGGTTTTCCCCACCCATCTCCAAACACTCCACAGGGTGCTTGCCACTAACAAGGCTCCAGTTCCAATGCTCACAGAGGCATGCTGAGGAAACCACAAGCAATGCCACGATAGCTCTGCTGTCACTCCAGTCCCAGAGTCCACAGCCTACAAAGGTCTGGAGAGGAAGTTTGCCTGGAATTGCTGTATTTTACTTTGATCATGTCTGTAAGCATCTTAATTGGGGGAATTTTGCTGAGCTCCAGCTGCAACAAACTCCCCTTGATCTCTGGTGGGCACTACAATAAAAGAGTTGGTGGACTAAAGCCCGCAGCCATCACTTTATCCCTCCGCATTCACGGTCGGCAGGGGAGGTGCCTGAGGTCTCACCTAGGAGCACACTCATAGGATGAGCAGAGAGGACCAACACAACATTAACTGCCACTACATCAATGTGGGTCCTCTGCCTCAGTAGCCTCCACATTTTCTGATCATGCACTGTTCACAATACTGGGTGTGCATACCGCAGAAGGGTGCAGTCATTCCTCAACAGGCCTCTCCCCAGGAGAGGCCTCAACCTGCACCAATGTCTTATTAGAAGACCAGTGTTTTGGGCCCCTCACAAATAGTGTAGCATCCATTACTATAGTCCTTTTCATAGCCAATACCAACAGTATCTGTGTGGATATCTCCAATCACCTGATAGAAATGCCTGATGACCTGATAGGAGCCACAACTCCCATGGAAGGAGTGATCAAAGGGGCAGACCCCACACACTCTGCTATTTATATCACAATTACCTGAACTGCTAGAGTATCTGCATTCTTGCATAACCTGCAGACATGTGGATCTTGTCAACCCTGATACAGTATGCTCTACGCCCAAACACACTAACCATGGCCAAATAAGGAACAGGTATATTACACATGGTGCCTAGGTACAAACAAACTCATCACTTCAGGAAACAAACAAACTTACAATAGATCTTCAGAAGAAAACAGCTTACTAAGGAAGACTTCCCCATGAAAGAGTGTGTGCTATTCCATCAGATGTGCAAATTCATCATAGGAACATAGGGAATTACAAAAAAAGAAAAAAAGAAAGAATAAGATAGTAGGGCTCTAACTAAAGATTACAAGTCTCTAGTAACAGATTTCAAAGATATCAAGGTAAATGAAGTGCTTGATGAAGAATTCAAGAAAATGAGTTTTAAAAATCTTAATGTGATCCAAGAGAATTCAGATTAACAGTTAAATGAAATTAGATATACAATGCTGAATATGCATCAGAAATTCACCAAAGAGAAACTCTAAGAATTTAAAAAACTAAACTCTTAAAAATAAGTAACTCAATAAACTAATTAAAATTTTTGTTTGAAAGATACAACAAACTCACTTAAGCAGAAGAAAGAATAATGGAGCTTAAAGAAAGATTCCTTGAAATATCACTTTGAGACAGAAATAAAGAAAAAAATGAGTAAGAATGAAGACAATATTCAAGATCCTTGGAAAAACATTAAACTCTCAAACATCCATATTATTGGCATACCTGAAGGGAAAGAAATAAAAACATAACTGTAGACCAATATCGCAGATGAATATAGATTCAAAAATTCTCAAATACTAGCAAACACAATTCAATATCACATGAGAATCAACATATAACATGGTCAAGTTGTTTTCATTCCAGAGATGCAAAGATGTTTCAGTAATCAACATACATGATATAAAATATCACATAAATAATTGGAGGATGAAAATCGTATGATTGTACCAATATAGACAGAAAAAGGGCTTTTATCATAATAAAATCATCTGAACAAATTAGAGAAAGAAATAACGGCTCTGTGTGACAAATCCATAACCAATCATACAGAAAAAGAATAGCTAAAAGGTTTTCCTCTAAGATCAGGAATATGACAAGTGTATCTGCTTTCACTGCTCTTATTCAATTATAGAACCAAAAAATTTAGTCAAGGCAGTTAGATGAGAGAAATAAGTAAATTGCATTAAAAATATAAAAGGAGGAATTCAAATTATCCCCATTTGCAGATGACATGATTCTATACCTAGAAAAATCTAAAGATTCCATCAAAATACTATTACAACCGACACATTTAGGAAACAGCAGTACACAAAAGCAGTACACAAAATTATTAGCTATTCCTTGTGCCAGTAATGAATTTGATGAGAAAAAGGTCATAAACGTAAGTTAATTTATAGTACCACACACACACACACACACACACACACACACACACTTAGGAATAATTTTAACTAATAAAGTGAAAGACCCCTTCAATAAAAACAGAACACTGACAGAAGAATTGAAGAAGACACTAAAAGATGGAAAGAATTCCCATTCTCCCATGTTCATGAAATGGGAGATTTAACATATTTAAGTATCTATTCTACTCAAAGTCATCCACAGATTAAAAGCAATCCCTGTCATAATACCAATGTACTTTTCAGAGAAATAGGAAAAAATACTTTTAAAATTCATCTGGAAATGCAAAAAATCTCAAATAGTCAAAGCAATTTTAAGCAAAATAACAAAATTAGAAGTATTCCAAGACTTGATTTCAAGTCATACAACACACTCATAGAAAAAAAAAACAGTATTATTTTAGCATAAAAATAGACCCATTAGACCCATGGAATTATATAATGGAATAAAAAAACCAAAATATATTTATACATCTACAGTCAATTGATTCTTGATAAACTGTCTACAACATACACTGGAGATAAAAACAACCATTTTAACAAATGATCCTAGGAAAACTTATTATCCACAAGCATAAGATTGAAATGATCTCTGTCTCTGTCCCTATGCAAAAATCAACTGCAGATAGATTAAACACCTTAACGTAAGAACTAAATCTCTGAAAATACTAAAGGAAGCCATAGGGAAAACACTTCAAGACATCAATACAGTCAATGATTTTCAGGAAATAAAAAAAAAAAGGAATCAAAACCAAAACTCTAGCAAAGGAAATTACATAAATTACATTAAAACAGAAAGCATTGACTCTGCCAAGGAAACAACCAACAGAGTGAAGAGACAAACTACAGAATAAGAGAAAGTATTTGTCAACTATTCACCTAAAAGAGTATTAATATCCATAACATAAAAACAGCTCAAAAAAACTTAGCAAAAAAATCTACATCATCCAATTTGAAAGTGGATTATCTGAATAGATATTTCTCAAAGAGTAAATAGATACAATCAAATAATAGTTGAAAAGTATTCAATATAATTAACCATTCGAGGAAATACAAATCAAAACTGTAATGATATTCCATCTCACTTCAGTTAGAATGGCTCAGTAGATAAAGAAAAACAATACAATAAAAAAAAAATACTGTCAAGGATGTAGGGAAAAGAAGCCTTTAAGATTTAATACATGTAATGTAAATTTATGAAGCCCTTACATATTAAATTAATACATATAATATAAATTAATATGACACTATAGAAAACAGTATGAAATTTCTTCAAAAAACTAAAAATAGTACTGCCAGATGAATCAGCAATCCTATTCCTTGGATATATGTCTTAAAGAAATGAAGTACATACACAAAGGAGATACTGGCATACAAATGCTTATTGCAGCATTATTCACAATAGCTAAGGTATGGATTCAACCTAGTTGCCCATCAACAGATGAATAGATAAAGCCAGTGGAGTATAATTCAGCCAAAAAGAAAAATGAGACTCCAATTTCCAACAAAATGGATTGATCTGTAAAACATCAAGTTAAAGGAAATAAACCAGACACAGTATTGCATATTCTTGTGGAAACTGAAATCAAAAGCAAAACAGTCAATCTGAAAGGACAAGAGGGAACTAGGTCCTGGGAAGAGTGCTGGGCTGGGAAAGTAGAAGCTCATGGGATAAGATACTATCAACCTACAATGTATACACATTTGGAAACATCACAGGGAATTCCATTAATTTGCATAATGGAGGTGTCAACAAAAAACCTTAAAAGAGAAAAATGAAATTACATGAAAAAGATACTTATGAATTGAAGTAATAGAAACACAGTAGGATTTTTAAATCCTTTCTCTTATCTCTATAAAATAAATGCCCATCATAATCAGCATGAAGAAGAAAATAGAACTTATATATTCACATTCAATTCATACTTCTGTCCTTGAGTCATATGCTTTTTGGCAGGCTATCTACCTTTATGCCATTTAAATTTATTATTTACAAAATAAAACTACAGGAAAGTTTAATAGCAGTATGATGATATCATATAATGCAATTCCAGAGGGAAAGAAGGCAGTCATTTGTGATCATCAGATTTTTTTAAAAGGATTCTCAGAAAATTTTAAACCACATTCCCAAGGATAGTATTATGTGCTGTGATATGTTTCTTCCCTTTTTAAAATGAGATTAAATATACCTACTAATTCACAGGCACTTTTAACTTTAAGGAAATAATAATAGGAGCTAGTAATTTTTTCTCGATATTCCTGTTTTTATTTAGTAATGGAAACAGATTTTGCAAATGTAGTGCTATCTAGACAATAAGAATATTTTACAACCCTCTTGCAGCAAAACCTTAATGTGTAATTCAGTCCTGCTCAATAGAATGTGAGGGAGAAAATGACACGTCCAATTTCTCAGTTACAGTCTTGAGTAGATGCTGTTTTCTGTTTCCTACATCATAAGCACTGATATGGAGAAAGGGTGTTAAGTGACCATCATCGTTTGATGACACAAGAAGGTGAAAGAACTTGCATGAACTGTGTGATCTCTGGCAGCTAAGGTGCTGGCCACTACTTTTCAGCTTAGTCTTTGAGTACTGGATAAAATCAAACTTTTATCTAAGATACAATTATTTGTTATTTTCTACCTTTTAAAGAAATTAAATATCTTAGCTAATAAAAAAGGTGCATTTTTAAAATCTGCAAAACATAGTGTTATAGTTGGAGGTGTCCCCAAAAAGTTCTTGTGTTAATGAAAAAATGTTCAGAGGAGAAATGATTAGACTATGTGGGCTATAACCTAATTAATTCATCCTAGTTTAAATTAATTAACTGGGCAGTGGTTGTAGGCAAGTTGGGTGTCACTGGAAGAAGTAGGTTTCTTGAGGGTGAGTCCTTTGGGATTTTATCTTGGCTCCCTGTCCTCTCTCCCTCTCTCTCTCTCCCTCTCTCTCCCCCCTTCATACCTTCATTTGTTAAAAACTAAATGTTTCTATATTAAATTGGATTGCCTCCTGTAACAACACATAATTGAGATCGAGGGGAACCATAGATATGTGGCAGGGGAAGGACATAGGTGGTGGGGAATGGAGAGGGTTGGAGGATAGGGGGGAATCTAGGTAGACAATTAACATTGTTTCTACCCCCCTGAGAATCCAAATAATACTAATGTAATCATTTATTTCTGGAAAATTCACAGTCTAAGCATTTGTATCTCTTGTAAGGGAAAAATATAGAAGTATCAAGAGACTGTGGTGTGGGTGTTGAGGGGGTGATTCTGGTCTAAGAACAAATGCATACCATATTTTCACTTTATATGCATTTATGATTGTACAATAATTCATTTTCTTAATAAAAACTTAAAAAAATAGCACCTCCCATTTGCATAATGTAATGTTTGGATTTCTTGAAGTTTACTTTTTTCTTTAATATCTTCAGAAATATTAATGTCTATAGAGATATGCTCCTAAGTCCAATCTACTCCTTCAAATTTATTTATTTATTTATTGGTCACATTTGTAGCAAAAATGCAAAGCTTATTTCTAGAACAGTCTTTCTTAGTCCTTTCTTCCCATACCAAACCTAGGTAATTCTCCTCTGTCACCTTTTTCCATATGGCTTCGTTCATCATCATGTGCAGTAGCCAATTGCGGAAAGCAATAATCTCAGGATAACTGGCATTTATGGAGGGCTTTTATCACAGCTTTGAGCAAAGAATCAATGCTTTCTCCCACTCCTTTCCACCTTCCTTTCCAATTAATGTATGTTTGCTATAAACCACATGCAGGCAAGACCAAGTTATTATTTTCTTCTTCTCTCAGACAGGAATAGAGGAAAACTGAAGCATTTTCTGGTTCCCAATGGGCACAGGTTGATTCTGACATTCTAAGAATGAAATCAGCCATTTTAAAAATGAGATAATGTCTATAATCAGATTTTAATGTGCACTATCAAAGAACTCCCAGAAAATGAGAGTTTTTAGATTATTCATCAATAATTTATATAATACCATTTGCCTACACAAAAGTTAGGGAAATGTCATATACAATGTTTATTTCTAACTCATGTAACAAAAAATTCCAAGGTTGAGCTGGGAGTGTGGCTCAGTGGGAGAGAGCTTACCTAGCATGCAGGAGGTATTGAGTTCCATCCCCAGCACCACAAACAAATACACAAAAACAGAGAAACAAACAAACCAGGAATTAATAAAACAACAAACTATATAGCCCTGTTATAAAGATTTTTGTTGGTTATCTTATCTGGTGTTAATAATCTTCCAGATCAGGATCTTCTAAAGTGAGATCTTCAAGTTATGAGGTTCTGATATGAAAAGAGGTAAAGTACTAAGAATGGATGGAGATATCACTGACATGTGGTCACAATTATCTATATAAACTAATAATCATAATTATTGCAGTAGTGAATAATCTGCATTATAGATATATTTTATTTGACGTAAAATGTATAACAAGGTTTGACTTAATAATCCCTTTAGGACATTTTAAATATATTGAAATTATACATGAATTGATTTACCTATTTTTTAAATTTGGCAATAGTCAGAAATGATAAAATTAATTGAGTTTTCAGTCAATATTTAGATTTGACTGTCCTCTTCAATTTCTTTCAGCATGATACTTGTAACTCTTCCATCATAGTGCATGAAAAAAAAAAACTGTCCTTCAATAGTTTGTTTCCCCTTCCACCCAAGAGGACTGAGATAGTCATACTGAAATAAAAATCATATTAGAACTCATAGTCCTTATCACTTTGGTTGTTATAAATCAGGCAATGAATAATTTTTTAATGGAGTGACTAAATTAATTGGAATCATTGAGTGCATATAATTTTTAAATTATCGTTAGAAAAATCTCCACTTATAGGCACATTTCAGAATTTTGTCTGAATTGGAGCTTTATATAAATCTAGAGAGAGAGATGCATCCACATAATATGGATGAAACTATTGAGAATTCTGGTAAAATATAACCCACAGGCACAGACCTTTATAGTAAATGGTGAGGAGTTGGGTTTTCATTTAAATAAATGAAAAAATTACCAGTTGAGATGAAGCAATTGAGTTTTATGATTTTTTGTTTGTTCAATGTAGTCTTACATATTACTTTAAAAGAAATTCTGGGTATTGTATAGAAAATGTATTTTAGCAGGGAAAATGAAATAAAATACTGACAGAAGATTTAATCATATAATTGTGGGAACAATCAATTTCAAAACAAAATTACTGTTGTAAGTGGACAATTAAAAATGAAAACAACATTGACTTTCATATGAAATAGGAAATATTCAAACAAAAATAACACATTAATCAGGAAGCAAAACAAATAAATATTTTGTGGGAAAGTGAACATAGAATAACAAAGGGGCCTGCTTGATTCCATGTAGATATGGAAAGAATAACTGAGACACATTGGGTAAAGTGATTGTAGGAAGACATTTCCAAGGAGGTGATATTTCATCTGGATATTGAATTATGATTAAAAGACTGTAGTAGGAATACTTCACAAAGTACTACTTTACAGACACAGTTATCTAAATGCCCATCAAGAGTAAGATAAGAACAATAGGAACATGGGAAAATAGGATTCATTGTGACATGAATTATGGATCCCCGAAAATGAAAGTTTAGCTCCTGTCTGGACACCAGGAAGTTGATCTATTTATCAGCTATAGTTGTTATGAAGAATGCTATTAACATAATTGCTATTATTTTTGCAGAAACTTGGTGATGACCTACAAAAACAGACTAAATTCCCACAATTCTTCATGGACTATAATTATTTTTTAAATATTACTGTAGATTATACAAATTCATTTTAAAAATAACATTAATTCTGAGGTTTTGTTTTGCATCATATGTTTCTTGGAAACTACTGTTTTCTATTAAGGTAATAACCGAAAGCCTATATTGTTTAATGCAAAACACAAGGCTAGGAATGCCTGCTGACAAGGGTCACACTGGAAAACAGTAACCCTAACCTATATGCAAATGATAGAGTTTTAACTTAATTAAAGATACCTTGTATGCTTGCAGCTATTCTAGTTAAAGCAAATGTTTAGTTATGATTACCTGCCTACTTGTGAATGAAAGTCATGTGGTTTAGGAGCCAGGACATTCATCCGGTGATATGTTACTATATATGCATTTATGATTATATAAAAACTCAGCTCTTCAATAAAATTAAAAAAAAGTAAAATAGAAACATCTAATTTGTTTCTACTATGGGTAACATTTCTTCCTTCTGGAATATTTCCAGTTGTCCTTATTTGTTTTATTATCCATTTCTTGTGTCTTTCTGTAAGCTCTAAAGATGTGAGTAATGTCAGCAGCAATTTACCACCTAACAAAGTTCCAAGTAACACTGCAATATGCCACTTTCTAGTAGTGTTATGTTTATCCAGAGGAGATTAAGAAAAGGTGTCAAAAGCAAATTATGAAGTAGAAGAATTTCAGCACCTAATTCCCAAGAGCTACTATCAACATGAATTCACTTGCAGTGTGTTTCTACAACTGTCTACCAGACATGAAAACTGTGACTCAGCATCCCTCATGTGAATTCCATGACAAAAAAATGACTTCATGAGTTCAATTAACTCCAGATGATTATGTACAACATTTTCACTCATTACGGAAAGGTGTCAACTTCTGGTACAATATCTCCCTTTAGAATATCAATGTAATATTCTCACCTATCATGTGCCTTTCTTACAAATAAAAAAAGTAAATTGTGGTTCTTCATCCTCTGCTTGCTGAATGGTATGGTACCAGAAAAAATATATATATATATATATACACAAATACTCATATATACACAACAAAGTTTTTTACTCCACTCTTCAACATTTTTTATCTTATCCCATGGCAGTGAGTCAGCCAAGAATATTTTAACTCACTAAGAGTGAGCTAAATGTTATATTTCTATAATAGTTATTCTAACAAGTTTTTTTCCAGTCTGAATCTCTATCATCATCTTCTGTCATTTAAATGATGTTCTTATGTTGCATATCCCATATAAAAGAGGGACAATCAGTCATGAACTCACCAATTTCCCAAACCTACATCTAAAAATATTCCTGAAATTATACCTATTATTGTCTATATTCTGACCTCATCAGATGAAGAGCCATTCCTTTTTGGTTTGTTGTTTTCCATTCTGAGGCTAACTCGCTACCCTTGATTTCCTCACATATTGTAATGCAACTTTCTTTGTTTTCAGAACTTTACCTGTGATTTTGTAATAGGCTTGACTTTGTGGATATTTCTTGGGAGAGATTTACCTAAATTCCTATAATTGAGGTTTTTTCAAAGTCTAAGAAGTTAATAGGCATCAGTTTCTCTTCTACTAAGTCTTATACTGTATATTAAAATAATTAATATTTTTCTACAGGTGACAAAACCTCAGTTGACTTGTAGTTTTTTTCATTTTTGAACTTATTTTCTTCGGATTGGATAATTACTGATCATATATCTTTAGATCAATTCTTTCTGTTATCTCCAAAATCATGAAATAATCAAGAAGCAATTCAATGATTTTTTTTTAGATGTAGGCATTGTTCCTTTTAGTTTAAAGAATTCTTAACTTTTTCATTTATGTGTGTTTGTGTGTGTATATATAATGTAAAATACATATAAAAATCATCTTTGTCTGTGTCCACACACACACACACACACACACACAAGAATGAATAAAATTGAGCACAGGAATAATGCATAAGGTAATGTGAGCCCTGTCTTCTATTTATCCCATCCATGAATACTACCTAATTTTACCACTTTTCCAAAGCTTAAAAACTATCTTGACTGAAAAAGTGGAGAATAAGAATCATCACAGATTGATATGCCCTAAAAAAGCATAAAATAGATTTACAGTAAAATGGAAAATGGAAAAGATACAGGACAATAGAAAACATAATGTTGAGGTTTATCTGGATATCTTGATGTAGATATTATGAAGGAGAAAATAGTCAATGAATTTAACTAAAATAGCAAAATGTTGAAAAATTATAATATTTACACAGCATTTTCCTTATTAAACAATGTATATAGTTTATCCTGTATAAAGGTTACAAATAAATGAGGCATAATTACTTTTCAATTATCTGTAGTATAACTCATAATTAAGATAAATCAAGGAACTCTAACCAGACTTATGCCTAAGAAAGTGACTCTAGTTCAGATTACCATGGATTCCATTTACTAATATGACTGAAAATTGGCTAATCTTCCCATTAAGCAATTTCATTTGCTTTCCAACATCTGTCCCATAGATAAGAGCACAAGTGAACCAAATTTACAGGAAACTTTATAACAAGAAAAAGATGCCCACTTTCACCACTCCTGTTCAGCATAGTCCTCCACACTGTTGCCAGAGCAATCAGGCAAGAGAAGGAAATTAAAGGAATACATATAGGAAAAGAAGAGCTCAAATCATCTCTGTTCACGGAGGATCTGATACGACATTTAGGATACCCCCAAAACTCCACCAGAAGACACCTAGTAAATTGACAGTGTATCCTAAATCAGTTACTTTCCTGTACTCCAATTACAAATCTGCTGAAAAAGACATTAGGAAAATATTCTGTTATCAATAACCTAGAGGCTGGAATGGTGACTCAGGGGTAATGGCACTTGCCTGGCATCCACAAGGACACAGATTCAAATCTCAGCACCACGTACACAGTGAAGTCACAATGAAAGCCACATGAAAAACTAAATAAAACTGATTCCCTATCTCTCTCTCACATACTCTCTCTCTTCAAAAACAAACAAAAAAACACAATAACCTAAAAAAAAAGTCTAAAGGAGTATATGAAGGACCTCTGCAATGAAAATTATAGACTTAAGAAAGAAATTGAAGGTGGAAAAACCTCCCATGTTCTTGGATAGTCAGAATTAGTATTACCAAAATGGCAATACTACCAAAAGCACTACACCCATTCAATGAAATTCCCATCAAAATACCAATGATATTCTTCACAGAACTAGAAAAAACAGTTCCAAAATTCATTTAGAAAAATGAGAGACCCAGAATAGCCAAAGCAATCCTGAGGAAAAAAGGTGATGTTGGAGGCATCACAATATCAGACCTCAAATTATACTAGAGTTATATTAATAAAAACAACATGATATTGGCACCAAGTCAGACATGAAGACTAATGAAATAGAATAGAACCCACAGAGACAAACCCTCATTTAGACAGAAGTGCCAACAACATTCATTGGAGAACACAAATCTCTTTATAACAGAGGTATTAAAGAGGAAAGATATAGTTTAACCTTGCCCCTAGTTTTCTGAGATTACAGATATTTTCAAAAAAGATTGTCCCAACAATGTAGATGACAATTAGGTTTAGCATGATTATTAAGAACACTGTTTTTCTTTTAAACTGCATGTTAATAAATGCACCTTAAGTAAAGATCAGAGACTTCCATATGCTTTAAATAGTTCCCAGGTCCATGATGCAACACACTCACTTTTCATTCTTTTTTTTTTTTTTTTTAAGAGAGAGGGACAATGAGTGAGACAGAGAAAGAGAGAAACTACCTTATTTAGTTTTTCACATGGCTTTCGTTGCTCCAACACTCAGTTGTGTACGTGGTGCTGGGACTTGAACCCTAAACCGCTGAGCCACCGCTCCAGCCCCTCACTTTTCATTCTTAAGATTTAAGTACCCTAGTAGTTTTAATATACATTAAACATAGATTTATTGAATGATTTAACCCAGTATACAATGGAAATGAAAATCATTGGGGATCATGTTATTTATCCTAGAATGGAATGAGTTGAGATACATAAATAAATATATAATTACTTCATGTTGTTCATTTGCTATGAACAGATCTTCTTGAAGAAAATGAATATTTTAATAAGATATAAAATGAGACATCAAGAAAAATGATAATTACATCTAAGAATACTGTGTATATACACAAAAAAATTCTATACTTATCTGTTGCTTTTTCTTTTTAATTCACAGCTAAGTAATATGGTATAATAAAATCTCATAAGTCTGGGCAATACATTCCCTTTATTTAAAGTGTTCAGTGGTTTCCAATTTAAATTTTACATAATGAAATAAGTAAGGCACAGCTGGCTATAAAAATACTTTATCTTTTAAGTGCAAATGTAATCATGCCTCATACTTTGACATTTTATAATGAATCCTATCATTTCTGCTTCATAATTTAGAAAATAATGTGACTTTTCAGTCTGAAAGTTTCTCTAATCTATGCAAGAAAGACAACTCAAAATCATTAAACAGTTGTTCCAAAATCAAAGTCATTTAATTAGTGATGTTTTACATTTTGTAATTTGATGTCATATGCTATTTTAATAGGAATATTTATAATGTTTTCTATCATATGTGGAAGCTAGAATAAAATCTAAATCAGACTGAAAGTTAGCTAAGCTACATGATAACCTCAACATAAGTGAAATTTTACAAAAGCAAGGGGAACCATAACTATGACACTGGAGGAAGAAGGGAAGGGGGCAGGGAATGGGGGGTTATCAATGCATCTGGAGGGAGGG
>PVKS010015115.1:0-46719 GCA_004027875.1 Aplodontia rufa | reverse complement strand
TAGAAACAATGATATTGCAGCCTTCGAGGGTAAATGGATGGTTATGGAAGAGATCATGATGAGTAAAATCAGCTTAACCCAGAGATCTAAGGGTCGATTGTCTCCACTCATCTGTGGAGGTGGGGACTAGACCCTGGACAATGAGAAAGTTGGTCTAGTAGCATGAGGTAAATCCAGATAAGATGTAATGCTTTACAATAATATTATTTTTTAGAGTTATAATGGGAAGGGGAAGGGAGGGATAAGGGAGGGTAATGGGGGGGCACTCCTGGGGATAATTGCAATATCCAGAATATATACACATTTTATATTAGTTTGTTAAAATCTTGTAAGGTTGCTCAAAATAAAAAAAATTAAAAATAAAAGATAGCTTAGAAAAATTTACACAAAATGAAATACAAACAAAAACAATATACAGTAAACAAAACACTCTAAGATATATGTGATTGGAACCCCAGAATGAGAGGAATGAAGACAGAAGAAATATTTAAAGAACTAATAGCTGAGAATTTTCATATATATATATATTTTAATATATTTATATATATATTAGATACCAAACCATAGAACCAAGAAGCTTAAAGAATGCTAAGCAAAATAAATGAATAAATATGTTCTACTCCAAGAAAGGAAAAGTAAAAAGAAAGGAAAGTAAAAGGGAAATCAAACATATGCTGATGATTGTGACCCCACTGATTATAAAACAGAACAGAACAAATCAAAGAGAAAAGCTTGAAAAAGCCAGAGGAAAAAATAAGCTTTATGTACAAAGAAATAAAGAAATGAACCACAGCAAACATCTCATGGAAATCATGTAAAGGACAATGCAATGACATTTTTTAAACAATTGAAAGTTAAGCAAAGCAAAACAAAACAGAAAAACCTGTAAACCCAGAATTTTATGCCTGGTAAAATTATATTTTCAAAAGAAAGGAATGAATAAAGTTTTTGTCTGGTAAACAAATGGATTTTACTGTTTGTAGGCTGCCTATAGTAGTGTTAAGTATGTTAAGGGAGAAGAAATATGATAGCAGATTTTAAACCAATTTAAAACTAAAGCATAAAAATATAAGAGTTATATGTATTAATGAGGGTATGGTATGATGTTTTAATACACTTATACATTTCATAATGTTAGAATCAGTTTAAATATACCTACTCAAACATTTATTATTTCTTTATGATGAAAACCTTCAAACTCCATTCTTCCAGCTTTTTGAAACACACAGTATGTTGTTATTTATAGCCACTCTACTGTGCAATATTGAGCTAGCACTTCCTGTTCCAGTTTAACATAAAACACAGTACCATTGACCCACATTTCCCTATCCCTCTCTCTTCTCCCACTCTCCCCAGTCTTCTGGTAACTATGAGATCAACTATTTTAGATTCTAAGTATGAGTGAGGTCATGTGGTACTTGTCTTCCTTGTATTGACTAATTTCACTTACCATAATGATTTCGAGTTCCATCCATGTTATTTCAAATGACAGGATTTCATTTTTTGTGGCTGAATAATATTCCAACATAACACAATTTCTTTATTCATTTGTCAGTTGATGGTCACTTCGGATTTTTATATTGCTTGGCTATTGTTGCTTGTGATACAATGAACCTGGGAGTGAATATGTTGCTTTGACACACTGATTGCTACTTTGGATATATACTCAGAAATGCAATTGTTGGGTCACGTGGCAGTTCTATTTTTCATTTTGTGTCCAATCTTCATTAGATTTTCCCATAATGACTATATAATTTACATTTCATATACAGTGTGCATGTGTTTCTTCCCCCATCCTTGTCAAAAACTTGTTTAGTATTTTTGATATAACCAGTCTTAATGGGGTGAGGTGATATTCCATTTTAGTTTTAATTTGCATTTCCCTGATGATTAATGATGTTGAGCATGTTTTTCAAGTTCCATTGGTCATTTGAGAAATATCTAGGTCTACTGCCTAATTTAAAATCAAGTCATTTAGGGTTTTTGCTGCTAAGTTTTTGGATTTTCTTATATATTTTGGACTTCAACTTCTTTTCATATATGTAGATTGCAAATATTTCTTCCTATTCTGTATGTTGTCTCTTTACTATATATGTTGTTTCCTTTGCTATTCAGACGGTTTTTTTGTTTAATGTAATTCTGTTTGACTAGATTTGGTTTTATTTTCCAAGCTTTTGGAGTCTTATCCAAAAACTCCTTGCCATTCCATTATCTTTAAACATTTCTATGCTATTTTCTAGTAGCTTAGTAATTTCAGATCTTGCATTTATGTCTTTAATCCATTTGAATTGATTGTAACTGACAAGAAATAGGGATCTAGTTTCATTTTTTCTGTATATGAATCATCAGTTTTCTCACCATTTATTGAAAAGTTTGGCCTTTCTCCAATGCATGTTCTTAGCATCTTTGATGAAAATCAGCTGGCTGTAGATGTGTGGTATTATTGCTAGTCTCTCCATTCTGTCCCACTGGAATATGTGTTTGTTTTTATGCCAATAATGTATAGTATTGATCATTTCAGATTTTTGTATAATTTGAAGTCGGGTAGTGTATTGCCTCCTGCATTATTTTTTATTTCTATTTCTATTTTATTTTATTTTTTGCTCATCTAAGATGGATTTGGCTATTCTGGATTTTTTTAAGGCACCATACAAATTTTAGGATTTTTCCCTAGTTCTGTGAAAAATATCAATAGTTTTTTTTAATAGAAATTGCACTGAACCTGTAGATTTCTTTGAATGGCATGGACATTTTAACAATTTTGATTCTTCTGGTTCATGAACATGGAGGTCTTTCCATTTCTGTGTGCATGTGTCCTTTTAATTTCTTTAATCAGTGTTTTAAACTTTTCATTGTAGAAGCCTTTCACATTTTTGGTTAAATTTATTTTTAAGTATTTAGTATGTTGTGGTTGTTAGAAATGGAATTTCTTATCTTGGATTCTAGTTCTAATAGTTTACTATTGGCATATTAGTGATACTGATGATTTTGTAAGCTAATTTTGAATCTGAAAGTTTTCTGTATCCGTTTGTTGATTCTAATAGGTTTTTGGTACAATCCTTGGTACTTTAAATAAATCTTGAGCAATTGCAAAAGGAAAAAATTGACTACATTTTTCAATTTGGATGACCATTATTTCTTTCTCTTGCTTTCTTGCTCTGGCGAGAACTTCTAGAACTGTGTTGAGTTAAAGAAGTGAAATTGGACCCACTGTCTTATTCCAGAGAGAGATAGTTTTTAGTATCTCCATATTCAGTATAATTTTAGGTATTTGATTATTATGTATAACTTTGTTGTATATGACCATTATTATATCTGACCTTTATTATGTTGAGATACATTCCCTCTATATCCAATTTGCTCAGCATTTTTATCATGGAGGGATACCAAATTTTATCAAATGCTTTTTCTGTATTTGTTGTGATGATCATATGATTTCCTCCCTTAGTTCTGTTGATGTGGTGTATTGTATGCATTGCTTTGCATGCACTGGACAATTCTTTCATCTTTGGTATGAATCCCACTTGATCATGTTTGTGTTAGGTTTTCATCACTGTGATCAAAATATCCAGCAAGGACAACTTAGAGGAAGAAAGAAAATTTATTTTGGCTCACGATTTCAGAGATTCCAGTCTATGATTTAATGGCTCTATTGCTTTGAGCCTCAGGTGAGTCACAGCATCATGGTAAAACAGTGTGATGGAGCAAAGTTTCAGTGGCAAGGAAGGCAAGAGGGGAGGAGTCTGGGAACAAGATATATCCTTGTAGGGCTCATCTCCAGTGGCCTACTTCTTCCAATGACAGCCCACTTTCCACTTCTCTCTCAATAATGCTTTCAAAGTTTTAGTCCATTGGTGGTTTAATTCCATGATAACTTGAGAGCCGCATGATCCAATCAATACTCTCCCAAAATCCCACCATGAACTTTGCTACATTTGAGAACAAGCCTTCAACATGTAAGACTTTGGGGGGACACCTCATAACCAAAGCATAACAATGGTGAATAGTCTTTTTAATGTATTGTTGAATTTGGGCTGTTAATATTTTATTAAGGATATTTGCATATATGGTCATCAAACATATTGACTTGTAGTTTGCTTTGCGTGTGTGAATGTGCGTGTTTGTATGTTTGTGCATATCTGTGTGTCCTCACCTTGTTTTGCTATCAGGGTAATGCTGGCTTTCTAGAATGTGCTTGGAAGATTCTCTCTTTTTCAATGTTTGGAAAAATTTAAGAAGAATTGGTATTACTTCTTAAATGTTTGATAGAACTCTGAAGCTGGTGGGCTTTACTTTGATAAGAGACATTTTATTATTAACTCATTCTTATTACTAGTTATTGACCTATTTAATTTTTTTGATGTTTACAATTAAATATTGGTAAGCTGCATGTATCTATTTCTTTATCAAATTTGTTGATGTATTTGCATGCTATCAGTTCCAATGTCTTCCTTTTCATCTCTAATTTTATTTATTTGAATCCTTCCCTCTTTTTCTCAGTCTGTCTGGCTAAAGATTTGTCTATTTGGTTTATCTTTTTGAAGAACCAGCTCTTTGTTTCGTTGATCTTTTTGTTATTTAATTTTTTAGTCTTCATTTCACTTATTTTTTATTTTGATCTTTATTATTTTTTCCTTCTACTATTTCTGGATTTAGTTTATTTTTATTTTTCCAGTTCTTTAAGAAGCAGTTCTAGCCAGTTTATTTGAGGTCTCTCTACTTTTCTTGTTGCAGGTGTTGATTGTTATTGACTTCCCCCCAGTATTTTTTTTGTTGTACCCCATAGGTTTTGGTATATTGTGTCTCAATTTTCATTTAAGAATTTGTAAATTTCATTCTTGAGTTCTTCTTTGATCCATAGGATGTTCAAAATCTAGTTACTTAATTTCCGTGCATTTATGTAGTTTCCTAAGTTTTTCTTTTTATTTGAATTTTAGTTTTACTGCATTGTGGTCACTAAAGGTACTTGATATGACTTCAACTTTAAAATTTTTGGGATTTGCTTTGTGCCCCACTATATGATTTACATTGGAGAATGTTTTGTGTGTTGTTGAGAAAAATAGGTATGTTGTTTCTATTGGAAGAAACATTCTGAAGGTAGTTTTAGGTCCATTTGATCTAGGGTGAAATTTAACTCTTTGAATTCTTTGGTAATTTTCTATTTGGATAAACTATCCACTGCTGAGGGCAGGATGTTATGGCCTTCTCTTATTATTGCAATGGAGACTATCTCTCCCTTTAGATCTATTAATATCTGCTTTATTGATTTGAGTTCTATGATGTTGGGTGTTCATGTATGTGGAATTGTTATTTCCTCTTTCTAAATTGACCTTTTATCATTATGTAATAATTTGTTTGTTCCTTTTTACTGCTTTACGTTTCAAGTTTATTTTATCAGATCTAAGTATGGCTACTCCTGTTTCCTATGTTATTCCATTTGCATGGAATATCTTATTCTATCCCTTGGCTTTCAGTTTGTGTATTCCTAGGGGTGAAATGTGTTTCTTGTAAGCAATATATAGTTGGATCTTTTTCTATATGTTAAGTCATTCAATGTCTTTTAATCAGTGAATCTAATCCATCTATATTCAAGATGATTATTGATAGGTAAGGTATTACTACAGCCATTATATAACTTCTTTCCTGGTTTTGTTATACTTCCTTTCTTTCCCTGCCCCAACCTTTTCTTTTATGGGTTAAATGATTTACTCTAATAGCATGTTTTAATTACTTATTATTTTTGTTTTATCTATATATTTTTTTCTTTTTGGTAGCCATGAGCTTAAAAGAAATCTTTTAATTATAATTTAGCAGTTTATCATGGTCACAAAGAGAAGAAACAATAAAGAAAGAAAAATCGAGAATATATTAATAAAGAAAATTCTATATGTATAATCCATCCCCCATTACATTTTGGAGTTTTTGGAAATCTCATTTTGTCTTTCTATACTGCCTGTCTCTTAACATATTAATGCACTTATTACTTGTAATTCTTTTGACTTTTAGTTTTCATATTAACAATATGAATAGCATATGTACTTTATTTACATATTGTAGCATTTGGAATTTGTCTATGTAATTAATTTTATTATTAAGTTTTATGTGTGCACATTTTTTTCTTCATACTCATAAGCATGTCTTCCTTTAGTTTGAAGAATTTCTTTATGCTTTTCTTCTAGGAGAGGTCTGATATGGACATATATTCTCTCACTTTTTAAATAAGAATAGCTTTATCTCTCTTTCATTTATAAATGACAACTTTGTTGGCTGGTGTGTTGTTGATGATTGGAAGGAATTTTTTTTCTTATTTCCTTCAGTGCTGCAAAAATCTCATCTCATTGTCTTCTGGCCTGTAAGGGTTTTGTTGAGATGTCTCCTATTAAGTGAACTAGGGCACCCTATAGGTTATTTGTTACATTTTTCTTGCTGCCTTGGGAATCTTCTCTTTATCTTTGAATTTTGATAGCTTGATATAATGTCTTGGGAGCCAAATTGATGGAGTTAATCTAGCTGAGCCCTTTGACTTTCATGTATTTGGATATTTGTATTTTTTCCTTGGTTTTGAGAAATTTTCTGTAATTTTTTTTAATGTTTTCTCCTTCTTGGTATTTTCAAATTCCTCTCAAACTGATAACCTAAATATATATTCCTTTAATGTTGTTCCATAGGTCCCATAAGTTTTTTCCTTTTCTTCATTCTTTTTATTTATTCTCCTTCATTTGCCATTTTTGAATACCCTGTCACTGAGTTTGCTAATTCTTTTTAAGTTTCATTAATTTTGCTACTGATGCCTTGTCTTGAATTTTCAGTTCTGCTCAGTGTATCTTTCAATTCAAGGATTTCTGTTTGATCTTTTTTAAATTACTTCCATCTATTATATTTGTGTGTTATTTAATAATTTTTCTGTGTTTTCTTCAGCTCATAGAGCTTCCTTAAATCAGTTGCTTTAAATTATCTGAGAATCTTCCATACTAATTACAACTTGGTCACTTTCTGGCTCTTTATGTTGAGATCATGGCTTTATGAAAACATCAAACAAGTCTCAAAACATGTAAAAGGGTTGAAGTTATATACAGATTGTTCTCTGACTACAATGGAGCTTATTTAGAAGTGATTATTAGGAAATCAATTAAATCTGGCATGTCTAAATAATTCATGAATAAGGAATAAATCACAAGAAAGTAGAAATCACAGGTTGCAAATAAAAAATGTGTTTGGGGGAAATTTATAGCTGTAAGTGATTAAGTTACAAACAGGAAGATATGAAATTAATGGGCTAAGATTTCTTCAAGAGGCTAGAAACTAAAGAACAAAGTGAAAACACAGTAAAAAAAGGAAGGAAATGATTAGTGTTAAAAAGTAAAAATCAACCAGACAGATATGTGGAGAACATTAGTGATACAAATGTAAATATTAGTTATCTATAAATATCAACAGTATTGGCAACCCTATACTTAAGATTGAGGGGAAAAGAAGACTACAAATTATTAATAACAAGAATGAAGAAGAGTTTTTAACTATACATCCTATATATTAAAAGAATAATCCAGGATTGTTAGGAGCATTTTTATGTCTACAAACCAAAATTTCATATGAAATGGACTAATTCATTTAAAAATACAAGATTCAAAAATTAACAAAAGAAACAAAAAGTCTAATGCCCTTACATAAGGAATTGAATTCATTACCAAAAATGTCATCAATACAATTGGTAAGACGTTTTTTGTCTACTACAATGCAAACTTAACCATTAGATTAATTCCACTCTTTTGCTATTATCTCCAACATGATTTTTGTCAAAATCTGTAAGTGGTTTTATATAGAGTGTGGTATAAACGATTCTTTTCTGCCGTATTTGCCATTTCCAGAGGGAATAAAAGTGTAAAATATTAGTTGGTATTTGAACAAGTGAGCCACATATTAGAAAGACACAGAATTATTATTCTGACAAAGATCTTATCTTGTTGTTCAAAGAAGCAGAATAATGCAGTCATTTCTGGATTTTAGAAACAAGGCTGACAGCTTTGAAGCTGTAATTTCCTATTGCATAACTGCATCATCTTAAGCGGTTGATATAACCTCTCTGTTCCTGGTTTTACTTTATATGTGAAATGGGAACAGTATTGTTATGAAGAATGAGTATTTGAGATGTACCTGGCACAAAATAAACTTCAATAAGTATTCATTAACTTTTTTATTTTATTCAGAAATTTATTTGTTGAACAATCAAACAAGCTTCTAACGAAATTATATATATATATATATATATATATATATATTCCTAAAACTAGATTTACCCCCAAGAGCCCCCCCCACTTATCCCTCCCCACTTCCCAATACATCTCTACAAATGCCTTAGGTTGTATGATATTACACCTTATTCAGATTTAAAGCATGATAATAGAGCTCCTTTCTCAATGGGGTTTTTAATGATACAAGTGTATATTAAAATAAAATTGGACATTTTAGGGGCAAAGAGTATTGTGTGTATATTACTTAAATGAGCTTAAGTATTTTTGGGGATAAGTTCTTAAGATAGCTGCTTATGGATACAGAAACCAATACTGTCATGGAAACATTAACTGAAAAATCTACCCACCTAATTGATTGTAGCAGTTGCGTTTGCAGGACAGACATGTAGTGAAATTGAATCATGCACAGATATCAAGAGCTCACATTTCACAGGTGATAATGCAATATCATTAGGATTAATGATGAAGCAAATATTACTAAATGATTATATTTTCAAATTGGTAGTTTTATTCACAGTAATAATAGGTGATCTTATTACATCATTTCGAAATGTGAGGCTGTATGCAAGGTAATGATTCTCAACCCTGGTTTAAGGAAAGACCTCCAAGAACTCCATATACATATGGTATGAAGAAACTGATTTTTGTCTGATACAAAGTTTCTAAGTATTGATACATGAGTTAAGCAATTTAATAATTTTTTTTAAAAAATTTTATGTTTAATTTATAAGTTAGAATATTGTCCCTATTTTCATAGGAGGAATCTTCCTCTGTGTGTTTTGAATTGTTCCTGCTGTTTTCTCTTTCTCTGTCTCTCTCTTTTTTATAAAGAGAGAAAATGAGAGGGTTTTATTTAGTTTTTCATGTGGGCTTCGTTGCTTTGACACTTAGCTATACACAAGATGCTGGGGTTCAAACTCGGGTCAAACTTGCGCATGCCAGGCAAGATTCTGCAACTGCTGAGCCACCGCTTCAGCTCTCTCCTTTGTGTTTTGTCTTTTATTGAAAGTAAATAATTTTGAAACCTTACAAAATACTAAGCCCAAGTTCCCTTCACACAACTAAAATAAGAGAATTGGCATCCAAGTATCAGGAATATGGATGTGAAAATCTATTAGGATAGCATAAAAATCCTGGGCTTTGAGGGCATACCTGATGCTTAAGTTCTCGATTGTAAATGATCAGTTCTCGATTGTAAATGATTGTAAATGATTGTAAATGATCAGGGTTTATGATCAGTGAAGTACAGTCTCAGGTCCCCAAAGATTATCATATAAAAAATCCCTGAAGAACTGTTTTTCTCACCAGATATTTATGAGGTTGGTACCAATGAAACTGTGTAAAATTTAAAAAGATTAAAAAGCGTTTTTAATACTTTATTGGTATTTAATCATTGACAGGTGCATAGTACAATAATGCCATATATCTGGTCTCTAATACCATTGATTATGTGCAGGTACCCAGACCATGTTTCTTAAAATTCGAAGACTTATGGCAATCATATATTGAATGATTTTTAAAAGATAAATAACATTTGACTGAGCATTTATATCCATGAAGAAGGAAAATCAGAATACCTAAGATAGATGGACTCTGAAAGAAAACTGACTTGTAACAGTGTGTTCTGATTATGAATTATGAGCTTAATTTAGTCAGATTATACAGTTTTAGCTATTTTTAAAATTTGTTTTATTGTGTAAAATAATTGTACACAGTAGTGGGATTCATTATGTTATATTGTTTATGCATGTAACGATTTGGTCAATCTCATTCCCCAGTATCTTACCTTTTTCTCCTCCTAATCCCATTGCTCTGCTCTACTGAGATCCCTTTTATTATTATTATTATTATTATTAATAGTAGTAGTAGTAGTAGTAGTAATAGTAGTAGTAGTAGTAAGCAGTAGTAATATAGTAGTGAATGACTTATTGTGGTATATTTATGCATGGACATAGCATAATTTGGTAGATTCCATTCCCTAGTACTTTCTCTCCCCTGCATCCCTTGTCTCTACTCTATTGGTCTCCCTTCTATTTTCATTAGAGGGACATCATTTATCTTATAAGTTTATTATTATGAAAATCCTTTCAAAATTCTTGTGCCTTTCTCTTTATCGCACAAGTGATAATTTTTGTGCAGTGTGAGAATGGAGGGTAGCAGTTTTACTCCACAATTGATGCATATTCAATATTGCTATTAACTATCTACATTTATAATTCTAAGAAAACACTAGTAATTGTCATATATATTCACCTTTCTTATTATGTACCATCAAAAGTGTCTCTGAGGTTGAGTAAGGAAATCAGGGTGAAGGAGGCGGGAGGGTAAAGGCGAAGCACTGGAGAATGAAATGGAGCAAATTATATTATGCGCATTTATGGATGAGTCACAATGAACCCCACTACCATGTATAATTATAATGCAACAAAGAAATTTTAAAAGTACACATCTAAATTGGACACTTTTGCTATAGTATCTAATTAATATATGATTCTACAGAATGTGTTGTTTCAAACCCTATAAAAAGCACTACAGCACTGTACAAAAATATAAAATTAATAGCTATCTTTGGAAGTAATTGTTATATTTTATTTATTTTTTATTAGTTGAATGTGGACTTACAATTAAGGGGGAATCATTATCAAACAATCAAGAACAAATGTATATTCACATAGTTACCCAAGCATGATGCCATTCAATGGTTTTCCCCCTTGGGTTCCCCATGGTTCTGTGTTTCCCCCAGTTGAACCCCTTTGTTAAATGGACTTCTCCTGGAGGTATGAGATCTCCTTCTGAGTTGATTCCCCCATACTCCCTCCCTCCAGTCTCCTTGATATCCTTCCTAATCCCTCCCCCCTCCCTGACCCCTCCCTGTATCTCCAGGTATCCTAGGCAAGGTTCCCCCTGTTTGTGTAAAAATTCGTACATGTCGAGGTTATTATTAGCTTAGACATCTAACATACTGTTTCCAGTTGTATTCTAGCTTCCACAAATGAGATATTTTAGATAGAAGATAGTTCCTCTTGAATAAAGTCTGTTCCATGAGTTGGTTACACTTAAGCTTCATAGGACACTGTCAGTCAAGGTGGGCAAGTATGAATATTAGTAAAACAGAACAAGCAATATGCTGAATATCAACTCTGGTACTTGGTTTTTCTGTAAATCACATTGATTTATTCATTGCATTTGCCCAGATAAAAAACAGATTACTTTTCAATTTTCATCAAAATCCCATATGTTTTAGGATTCATTGATGTTGGGTTATTTTTGGCATTGGAATGGTAACATTATATGCACCACTCAAAATTTTAAAACATGTCAAAAGTAGTTTTATGACTCTTATAATGTAAAGGTATTTCACAAAGATTTCTATTATTGCTTAACATATTTCATAGCTTTATGTTGAGGTGTTTGGAAGTAGGGGCCTGGGAATTCACATGACATTTAAAAATATTATCCTAATCTGCATTTCCCTGAGTGGCATGCCAAATTGAACATGGTTTGTCAAATTAATTCCAATTTTCTGGTTAACATTTCTAATCAAAATTCAGCTTTTATTAATGTCAGAAGCACAAACTTCTAACAACTGCCTGAAGGCTGAATACATGGAAGTGCCTTTGTTAAAGTTTAAAAATCCAGGTAAAAATTAATTCTCACTAGAAACTATAGTCATAGAGGATGCATTCAAGAAGTCCCCAGCAAATTTTAATAACTGACAAAGGTAAGAGGATAAATGCAATACTAATTTTATGAGATTTTTTATGCATGAGTAAACATAAAACTTTGTAATTATATTTACAGGGCTTGGCTGTATTGAAAGATAAGGGATAATTACATTCATGCCTGATGGGAAAAACCCTGCACAAATTGTGTAGGTTTTGTGTGTTAACAAAACTGTAATATTAGGAAATTCAATCAAATGTTAATTAATTACAAGGAAAAGTGCTATCTATGAATGTATTACAGCAAGTAAATCTATATATTTAGGGACTGGAAATATTTTCATTTTTCTCTGTATTATAATTTATTCTGTTGTACATAAAATGGGGATAATTAAGCTTTTATATCAGGCATATAATTATGATTTGAATATGCAGCTTTCCTAGATAGAAAAAAAACAGAACTAAAGAACTTAACTAGACTTTGCACTATCTATATTATCATTATTTCTATTATGAAATATGGGTTAGATACTTGCTCTTGCAGTTTTTAATATTGTTAGTTTCTGGAAAAGCAGTCTTAATATATTTTATGTGTTACTATTGAGTATTGTAATGTCTTTTTCCACAGTTGCATTTAAATGTGTAATAAATTAAATATTTAGGATAGCCAACTTAATAAAAATAAGATAAATCTGTTTAGTGATACTTGGTCCTTTTAAAAATATTAATCAGTATAAAACAGATTTAAATATATATTAGAAAAAATTAAAATATTTAGAGGTTCTCATTCATTCTGGTAAACTTAAACTAGGAAAGACAAGTGTCTGTTATTTGGTGCATTTATATTACTTGACGAAGACACATTGAACTATTAGAACATGCTGGTAATATCACTGCCTCGTTAGATTTATCTTGAATACAGGACAAAGTCTTCTAAATATTTGTAGTGTTATACTTGCCAATAATTGATATTGTATAAATAGTATTAATTCACTCAGCAAACATGCTGAGTGCCAACCTATATGCAAAATATTTTCGCAGGTTAGAAAGGCAAAAGAAACAGTGTCACCTTCAGCTACTTTTCATTGGAATACAAAAACTCAAGCAAAATCAGGTGGAGATTGTTGTTAAAAGACAGTGAAAATCTTGTACAGTGTGAGTGCTTGGATGATTAGAATATTATGTGGATTCGTATCTTTTGTATTAAAATAATACCATTTTTAAAAGAAAAAAGTGAGATGTTCATTTGTTTCTATTCTGATGAAACTTAGTAAAGGTATTTCATGCTTTAGTTTGTTCAAATCTATTCATTATTTTTATATATGAATAGGCAAAGCAGTAGAACTGATAGAGATATGGTATTGGGATTTTTTTTTTTTTTTTAGAGAGGGATAGTGAGAGAGAGAGAGACAGAGAGAGAAAGAAAGAGAGATTTTGTTTAGTTTTCCATGTGGCTTTCATTGCTTTGACACTTCACTGTGTGTTGGTGCTGGGGCCTGAACTTGGGTCCTTGCATATGCAAGCCAAGTGCAGTAACGGCTGAGCCACCACTCCAACCCTGACTGGTGTTTTTTATTTTCTGTTTCATAAAGTAAAGCTCTACGTATGGCTTTAAAAAAAAAAAAAAAAAAAGAGAAGGATAGTGAGAGAGAGAGAGAGAGAGAGACAGTGAGAATCAATTTTTATTGAGTTTTTCACATGGGTTTTGTTGCTCTGACACTTAGTTGTGTGCTTGGGTGCTGGGGTTTGAACTGGTGTACTTGTGCATGCTGGGCAAGCACCGTAACCACCGAGCCACCACTCCAGCTCCTCTATGTATGGCTTTAATGTTACTGAATATAATTTAGGAGTTTACATATATCCATTATAAGCAATGTTATAAAAATGCTTAGCTTTAGAATAAATTCCTAAAATATAAATTTGATTCCATTGTTTTATATGTATATGTTTTGTTTTGATTCAATTATTGATTATATCTAACAGAAACTATTTGGGTGATGAACAAACTCTGATGAAAGCAGCCAGTCACATGACATTAGAGACTGACTGGTTTGATTTCGAGACTGAAAGATGAATTATTCTTTCTATCCTATTTTGAATTTTATTTAAATGGATATCCTGAGCTATGTATGTAACAAAGGGATATTGCTTGGCAACATGTAATTTTTTTCAAATTAAAATCAGCAGGTTTCTATGTTCAATAGAGTCGTTCAAGTGCTAGAATAAGAATCCTGTGCTGATTTTGTGTCCTGTGGTTTCTAGATTTCCCAACTGTACCAGTGCCAGCCATAGGCCTGAATACTGGTGCATTCTTTCTCAACGAATCTTATGTAACTGAACAATTCCCATGTTTAAGCAGACAGTGTAAAATCTTATTGCATATGCTATAGCATGCTTTATTGCTTATTGTATATACATTTCCTTTATTTCTTAAAACCTAAAGTAAAACTTTGCAGATATGCTACATAAGAGATAATCCAACTATTTATTATTTCATACCTATATTTTTATATTTTAAAATACTTTATGAAGTGATTAGGAAATTCAATACTGCAATTGCGAGCAGCTCACAAGACAAGTAATAGTTAATTTACAGGTTTTTCTGAAATTCAGTCACCTTCACATCACTTTAATTGCCAATTTATGATTAATTGATTTGCAGACATCTAGGAATGTGTGAAATGAGATGTGAACACTTGGCCACTCCTTGACTGGACCTCTGCCTTCTACTCAGCTTGTAGTAGGTCTTCACTCATCCTCACTATAATGCAAAATACAAAATGCATATTTCTGTATTGACTTGCTTCCTACATAAAACTGTTAAAAATGTAAGCTAAGTCAAGCTGATTCCTTTTCTGCAAGTGTAATTCAGTGAGTTGGTTGTTAATTGTAATTATAGTACAATGTATTATTACAAAATTCTGAGGACACTCAGCAATTGTCAAGGGTTCATGTCTGATGCAGAAAGCACAGAAATTTTAGGGCTTTTAGTTTAGATTTATGCCTAAATCTAAGTATTTCACAGCAATTTTGGATTAGGCACTAGAGTTGATTGTACTCAAGAATATTTTGTGTGATTCTAAGAGTAGATTCACTGCATTAAAACTGCTTAAAACTTGACATTTTTTCCTCTATGAATATTTTACATAGTTAAAAATATTGTCATTTACAATTATATAAAATGTGGGCAGCAGAGTAAATAAGAAATGTATCATCTCCAAACTCTACACCTAGAAATAAATATAATATCTGATGATCATAATTCTATGACTTTGTATATATATATATATATAACAGATTAAAAATAATTTAAATGACAAATAAAGAACATAATTGTTTTATAAGGTATAAAAATTTTGTTTAATGGCATTTAAGAAAAAGAAAACAAATTAATATTAAATGAATTGCTATTTTAGATAATATTTCTCTTGCAATAAGAAATTTATAAGCTCTCTCTCTAAAAGTAAATTATACATACTACAAATATGATCAGCCTGAGGTAATTTATTTTCTTTAAGTATATGTTTTAGTTTGGAGTTGAGTTCTATTCTTTTAGTATGAAATGAATTGAGTACATATTTATTCCACCTGTTTTGTGCTCCAACCATTTAATCAGTTTTCATTGTATATTTACTTTTATTATCTCGCCATGGTTTGTAATATTTGCATGTTGTTTGTAATAATTATTCATACATTTGTTTATTTTCATTTCAAATCATTCCAAGCATATTCTTTAATATATATCATAATCTTTCCTTTGTGATTTTTTTCTCATTCTTAATCCATGTGTTTTTTGTTGCAATATCTAAACAGTGAACTCATTTAAGTATTTTGTTTGTTAGTCATCTTTGAATAATGGATATCCGATTGGAATATGGTTAAAATAATATAAATCTAGAGAAAGAGAAGTGGAAATTTTGGTAAATGGAAGCACAGACATGTCTAAATAAATGTTAAGTCTTTCATGCTGAGGAAATATCACATTTCACTTTGGGTCCATCATGCCATACATAAGAGATACTTCTTAATTTGTGTAGCCCACAGAATGTGATCTGGGGATCAGATTTTTCTTTTATCTTTTTTTCCGTTTTATCTCAACACTTCCTTTTGTCAGATAATAATCTTCCAATTATTCAGGGGTATTTTAAGAGACTAGACCTATTATATTATACAAGTATGTATTTTGCAGTAAAATACTATCAAAATTTATTTAAATAGTTCAAATATTTTCTGATATAGAAATGCCAAATGATTTGATCTGGTTGAATTTAATTTATAACTGAAATCAATCTGTTATTATTTTATTATGATTCTGTGTCATGACACTCCTTGGAGTAGAATTTTTCATGTATCTCTATATGAAGCAAGAGGCCCTGCAATTTTCTGTCAATCCCATTCTCCCTAAATTTCTCTGCCTGTTTTTTGTTTGTTTTTGTGCAACTGAGGATTGAACCCAGGGCCTTGCCCATGCTAGGCAAACATTCTACCACTGAACAACATTCACAGCCTCCTATTTTTTGTTTCGTTTTTAAGAATGATCATATTTTCTTAACATTTTTCAAGGTTGCTTAGTTCATTAGGATCATTTGTGTTCATTTGAATAAATCTTTATTATTCATATGTACAATGAACAGACCTCTAGTCCATTCAAGTTTAGTATTATACCTCTAATGTTCTTTTAAAAGAGAGAAAAATCTCTATTCACAGAGCCAAACAACTATAAAATATCCAGGGCCAAATATATATACATATACATATGCATATACATATACATATACATATACATATACATGTTATTACCTCCTATATCTTGCCATAACAATTGAAATTTTATAGCCCAATAGACAAATAGAGTGGAAACCTAGAGAATAGCTATTGGTTCAGGGTAATAGTGTCCATTTTTTAAAATATAATTTTATTAAGGAATTGAGTTGTACAATCATAAATGCATATAAAGTTACAATATGATATGCATTTGATCCTAAACCACAGTTACTCCCACATTGTTCACACCCTAGTCCTTTGATTCTTCTATATTACCCACCTATACTCCTATAACAAATATTAAAGTGTGTGTGTATCTTTTTCTCTCTCTCTGTATATATACATATATATATACATACATACATATATATATATAAGATTGTCAGTTTTTCAAGATTAAATGATTGCATAAGTATTATTTGACTTCTTGTGATGGGTTAAAGATATGCTACATTGTTGATTGTCTCCCTAGATCTATTCCTATCTTCCCTCTCAATTCCATCCCCCTGCTTCTCCACTCCCCTCTCCACCCCTACATGTCTATGGTTCCCCTAGATTATGTGTTGCTATTCCCTTGGTGAGTTCAATACATGAGTTTAACTACCTTTCACCTAAACCTAGGTTTAGCTCTAGCCACTACAAATGAGGGAAAACATTCGCCTCTTGAATTTCTGTGTTTGGCTAACTTTGCTTGGCATGATTTCTTCCATGGCATTCATTTACCATCAAAGGCTGTACATTGTTGTTTCTAATAGCTGAATAGAACTCCATTGTGTGTGTGTGTGTGTGTGTGCGTGTGTGTGTGTGTGTGTGTGTGTGTGTGTGTATCTCAGAGCTTTTGGGTCCATTCATCCAGGGAAGGGCACCGGGTTGAATCTATAATTTAGCTATTGTAAATTGAACTGCTATGAATATTGATTTTGCTGTGTTGCTGTTATATGCTGTTTTTAAATCCTGTAGGAAAATACCCAGAAGAAGGATAGCTGGATTGTATAGTGGATCCATCTCTAATTTTTTGAGGAGTCTCCACACTGCTTTCTAGAGCAGCAGGACCAGTCTGCAATTCCACCAACAGTGTGCTAGTGTTCTTATCTCCCAACTACCCCTCCAGCATCTGTTAACTGTTTGTATTCTTCATCTTTGCCAATCTGACAGAAGTGAGGTGAAATCTTAATGTGGTTTTGATTTGCATTTCCCTGAAAACTAGTGATTTAGAACACTTTCTCATGTATTCACTCTGTTGAGAAGTTTCTATTTAGCTTGCTGATCCATTTATTGATTGTATTGTTTGTGTTTTTGATATTAAGCTTTTTGAGTACTTAGTAAATTTTAGATATTAGTCCCCTGCCAGAGGAATTGCAGCCATGATTATCTCCTATTCTGCGGGTTCTTGTTGAAAGTTTGGACCAACTCCTTGGCTGACCAAAAGCTTTTTAATTTAATGGCATTCCATTTATTAATTCTTGAGTTAATTTTTTTCACTTTGGGAATCTTGTTGAGGAAATTGTTGCCATTTCCCACATGCTACAGTGTTGGTCTTAATTTTTCTTCTACCAGTTGTATAGTAACTGGTTTAATTCCTAGTTCATTGATCCATTTGGTTTGATTTTTATGCAAGGTAAGCAATAATGATCTAATTTCAACTTTCTACATGGCTGTCTGGTTTGTCCAGCAGAATTTGTTGAATAGCCTGTCTCTACTCCGTTATAGTCTGACCCCTTTTGTCAAAGATCAGATGTTTAAGTTTTGTGGGTTTCTCTCAGAGTCTTCTATTCTATTCCATATGTCTTCGTTCCTATTTTTATAACAGTACCAGGCTGTATTTGTTACTGTAACTCTATAGTATAGTTTTAGATCTGGTATTGAAAATCTACCTGTTTCTTCTTTCTTGCTTAGTAATGTTTTGGCTATTCTGGGTTTCTTCTTGTTCTAATTGAATTTGAGAATTGCTTTTTGTATATCTGTAAAGAATGATGTTGGTATCTTGCTGGGGATTGCATTGAATCTGTATAACCCTACTGGCAGAATGGCCATTTTAATTGTATTCTGCCTAACCAAGAACATGGAACGTGTTTTCATCTTATCCCGTCTTGTTCAATTTCTGTATGTTCAATGATTTTCATTGTACAGGTCTCTTGTTTCCCATGTTTGATAAATTCCCAAATATTGTATTCTTTTAGAGTATATTGTGAATGGGACTGATTTCCTGATTTCTTCTTCTGTCCTATTATTTTTAGCATATAGGAAAGCTATTGATTTATGTTTGTTGATCTTCTAGCATGCTAGGTTGCTAAATCTGTTTATAAGTTCAGGTAGTTTTCTGGTGGACTTTTCTTTGATCTTCCAGATATAGGATCATGTCATCAGCAAAAGGGATAGTTTGACTTCTTCTCTTCCCATTCTTATCCCTTTGATTTCCTTCTCCTGCCTGATTACTCTATCGAGGGTCTCAAGGACTATATTAAATAAAAGTGGTGATTGTCAGTATCCTTTTCTTGTTCCCAAATTTGTGGAAATGCTTTCTGCTTTTTTCCTTTTAGTACTATAATAGTTGAGGGTTTGGCATATATGGTCTTTACAAAGAAAAGAACTTTTGATCCCTATTTTGAGCATAAATGGGTGTTGGAGTTCGTCAAAGGCCTTTCTGCATCAATTGAGATGATCATATGTTTTTTTTTCCTTAATTCTATTTAAGTGATGAATGACATTTATGATTTGTGTATGCTGATCCAGCTTTGCATCCCTGGAATGAAGCCTACTTAATCATGATGAATCATCATCTTTATGTGAATGCAGTTTTCTAGACATTTATTAAGGATGTTTTTGTTGGGTTTTGGTATCAGAGTTATGGTTGCCTCATAAAAAGTATTTGGGAGAGTTCCATCCTTTTCAATTCTTTGGAATAGCTTAATATGGACAGGTGTTAGCTCCTCCTCATAGGTGTATTAAAACTCAGTGAAGGGGGCTGGAGTGGTGGCACAGTGGTTAAAGTGCTTGCCTGGCATGCATGAGTATGCAAGTTCATACTCCAGCACCACTTACACAATGAAGTGTCTGAGCAACGGAGGCCACATGAAAAACTAAATAAAATATTGATTCTGTCTTTCTCTCTCTCTGTCACTGTCCGTCCCCCTTAAAAAAAATGCTCAGTGAGGAATCCATTTGGTCCTGGGCTTTTCTTCTTTGGATGGCCTTTACTTGCTATATTCTTGTTGGGCTGTATAGGAATTCAGTATCATCCTGCATCAATTTAGAGATGTTGTATGTGTCTAAAAATTTGTCCATGCCTTTTATATTATCTAATTTAGAAGAGTATAGTTTTTCAAAACATGCTGTGATAATCCGTTTGATTGCCATGAGGTCAGTGGTGATCACTTCATTTTCGTTGGTGATTTTGTTGATTTGCTTTGATTCTCTCATTCTTTTAGTGAGATTAGCCAGGGGTCTGTCAATTTTGTTCATTTTTCCAAAGAATCAGCTTTGTTTTGTCAGATCTTTTTACTATTTTGTGGTTGTTATCCTCAGTTTCACTGATCTCAGCTCTCACCTTGATTACTTCCTGTTTTTGGCTGACTTTAGGCTTAGAGTGTTCTCCCCTTTGTAGGGATTTGAGGTGGACATAATCTTATTTTATTCAATATCTCTCCTGGTTTTTCATGTAGGCATTCAATTCTATAAGTTTTCCCCTTAAGAATGCTTTCATGCTGTCCCAATGGTTTTGATATGTTGTGTCTTCATTGACATTCTCTTCCAGGAATTTCTTGATTTCTGCTCTCATATGTACTTGGATCTATTCTTCATTTAATAAGGTTTTCTTCAATCTCCATGTATATGTGTGTTTCTGTTATGAAATTTGTTGTTAATTACTAGGGTCATGGCATCATGGGCTTATAGGATACATGGAATAATATCTATTTTTATATTTGCTGAGATTTCCTTTGTAAACTAGAAAATAATGTATTTTGGAGAAGAATCCATGGACTGCTAAGAAGATATACTCAGCCAATTTGGAGTGGAATATTCTACACATCTATTAAGTCCATTTGATTTATGGAGTTGTTTAGACATCTGATTTTGTGTGTGTGTGCGCGTGCGTGCGTTTTAACAATCTAATTATTGGTGATAGAGGAGTATATAAGTCTTCCAGCATTATCCTTTTGAGGTCCACAAGTGGTTTTATGTCATAGAGTAATTTTTGCACATACTTAGAAGTGTTGATGTTTGGAGAGTATATATTTACTATGGTTATGCCATCCTGTTATCTTGTTCCATTTACTAGAATGTTGTGGCCTTCTTTATCTCTTCTGATTAACTTATGTTTGAAATCTACTTTGTTGGATATAAGTATTGGACATCAAGTTTGCTATTTTGGGCTGTACACCTGCTAGATTTTTACATCCTTTCACCCTCAATCTGTGGATGTCATTGACTGTAAGTTGTTTCCCTTGTAAGCAGCATATTGTTGGATTTTGTTTTTGATCCAGTCTGCTAATCTGTGTTTTTTGATTGGTGTGTTGAGACCATTCACATTCAGTGTCAGGATAGTTATGTGGTTGGGGTTCATAGTCATCATGTTTTATTAGTGAGTTCTGCTATTTCTTGATTTTGTTTTGATAGTGTGCACTTTTTATTAAATTTCTCTGTGAGTTTGGAGGATTGTTTGCTTGTTTTTCTTTCTGGAGTTTATCTTTGAGAATTTTTTGCATTGCTGGTTTTCTGTTCATGAATGCTGCTAGCTTGATCTTATTGTGAAATATCCTTATTTCCCCATTGAATTTGAAGATGAGTTTTGCTGGGCATAGCATGCTCTGCTGCATGTTGTGGTCATTCAAACGTTGAAAAATCTCCTTCCAGTATCTTATTGCTTCTAAAGTCTGAGCTGAAAAGTCAGATGTGATTCTTAATGCTTTGTCTCTGAGTGTGGTTTGGTGTTTCTCTCTTGCCAATTTTAATATTCTTTCCTTGATTTCCCTGTTATACATTTTGAATATGATGTGTTTCTGTGAACTTCTTGTTTGATTAGGCCTATTGGGTGTCCTGCATGCTTCCTGGATGAGCATTTGTACTCTATTCTGATATGGGAAATATTTTCTGTAATGATTTCATTGAGAATATTCTTTATACCTTTCTTTTGTTTGTTTCAATTTCTTCCTGTATCCCAATTACTCTTGGATTGTTTCTTGTGATTTCAAACCAGGAATTTTGGAAATTCTGCTGGTGTTATGTGAGTTTTCTTTTTTCTTTTTATTATCAGTGCACTCAAGCTTACTCAGCCTGTCTTCATTTTTGGAAGTTCATTCTTCCAGAGCTGAGGTTCTGTTTTCTATAGACATTAGTCTCGTTAAATTCTTGCATCATTATTCTGGTGTGATTGAAAAATTTAGCTCCATTACTTCCATTTTCAGTATGTCTATTTCTTTGATAATAAAGTTTTTCCTATCTTGAATTTTCTCACTTAGCCCCTTCATTAAATCTTTTAATTCATTGTTTAAAACATTGATAATTATTTCTAGGTTTTCATCCAGCTTTCTGTCCATATGTTCCTTGTTTGAGAGTTGTGGGCTTGAGGTGAACCTTTTCTATTGACTCCTCATTTTTGATAATCTTCTTCTGGATCTTTGAATTGTGTTTCCCTGTGGTGATGATACACAGTTCTGGAGGTGCTTCTTCCTTGCAGGTCATAAAGTCAGGTTAGAAACCACTCCTCTGATGACCATATTTTTCCAGAAAGATGCTTCTGCCTGGAACCTTATTTTGCTGTACCTTATGGATGTAGGCCCCATAGCATTTATCCAAATCTTTTGGGGGTCCATGGCATCCTGCTGGATTGTGGAAGCACAGAACCTGGGAATTTTGCTGGATCCTGGGGTGTTGTATTATGCCAGAGTGGGCCTCCTACAATCTATAATGGAATCTGAGATCCTTGGCAGCAGGTATGGGCCTAATGTGTTTAGACTGGGCAGAAATGGTCTGTGTCTGGGCAGCTACTCAAGGTGGCTGGGCATTTTGGGACTGAGTGTGGGGTGGGAGGGGGATTCCTGGTCTTGGGTACTCTTGGTGTGCCTGAAGTTCCCCAACTGAGACCTTGATCTGCCTGCAGAGGCTGCTGGGGTCAGCACTAATGGGGTTGCTTGTAATCATGTCCATTTATAAAGATGGGAGTCTTCATAATGGCTAGTCATCCATCTATTTTTTGAAGACCGTGGTTATGGAAAATAATGAATATTCATAAAATTTCTTTCAACTTCTTTGAGAGAATCTAAAATACATTTATAAACTCAATTTCTACTTGTTTAAAAAACATCCTGAAAAGTAAGGTGAGAAAGCGATTTTATGTTTATTACTAGTTTTGAGTATATTTTTATATTAAAAGAGGTTAAATTAGTACTTTTTATGTTATGATGACCATTGTTGCCATATGGAACCACATAACTATGGAAACATAATAATAAGTATTTGGAAAAAGAAACAATTTATATTAGTTTTTCCAGATAAGCCTTACGTATTATATATATAGCTATACTGAAATGAATATATAAACTCACTGCAATATATACTTATAGAAAATCAATATATCAAAATTTTAATTTCAATTGCTAAGGATTTATTTTGCATATACTTCATAAATATTATACATTGAATATTTCAATTTATACAAACTGTTGTATACACTTAATTTTTCACTTCACTACATAGAATTAAATATGATGTTTTGAGAAATGTTTGTGTCACTTTGAGAAATTCACTATATGCCTTTTTCTTTGCATTTTTCTCTTAAAATTCCATGAACAAATCATGAAATGGCCAATCCTAAAATGAAGCATACAAGGGCCTCAGTGTGTCCATCTTATGCATATAATCATGACATCCCAAGACTGAATAAATGATTCAAGTAAAGAACCAATGATGGAGTGTGAAAGTATGAGGATGAGTGTGCACATTTTGCTGATTTGTGTTCTCAGTATAAACCTGTGGGGAGACTTCTCATTGCCTTTTTATATTTCCTTTGAACCTTAAACTCTTATAATTTGAGGAGATTAGCATGTAAGAAAACTTCCTCTTTAAACTCTTAGTTTGAGACAGAGCATACCATAAAATCAGGGTTGACAATACAGAACATGTAAATAATAGGATTATTTTTGATATCAAACTTAATTTTTGATTATTTAACCATATTTTCCCAATAAATACTTTGTTATGATACCACATGCAACCCAGCATTCCTTTCTCCTAAAATTTCTTTTGTTAATGTTTTTTGAGCCCTTAATATGTAAATCAGAGGAACTCTGTGGCTTAATTATAGGAAAATATATTCAGTTCATTTGAAAAATTGACAGATGTAAATTAAAATCTATTAAGCGTATATCTTTTAGAAAAGACACTATAAGAGGTGAAAAAGCACATTTATAATTTGGCAAGATCAAGACCCCTGCATTTAGTCAACTTAGGAAGAGGAGTTAGTTGCCCTTTGGCTATCAGAAAGAAAATAATAAAATAGAAGAAACACCTGCACATATCTGAAGACTCCTTCTCCTTGTGATCTTTAGTACTGGAGATTTTACATAAACCATTCCAGATATACTAAGCAGTTACATTTCCCATATAATGTCATATTTAAATAAATCTATTAAGATCCACATAAACAGTGTTATGAAAAGCAGAACAATAAAACGGAAAGCTAAATTGCAATCATATAATTCCCATCATACTGACTGAACAACTCAGTTTGCTGAGAAGTGGCTCATCTTTTTGATATGTGATAATAGTGGTAATTTCTTTATATACTGCTTGTTGTTTTTATTCATGATTGTTGGAAACATGTATCCATAGAGAAAACATCTGGAGCTGTAAATACATGATGATGACTGTCTCTACTCTGTCTACTTTTTTTTTTTTTTTTAGAGAGATGGAGAGAGAGAGAGAGAGAGAAAGAATCAATTTTATTTAGTTTTTTTAATCTGGTTTTCATTGGTTTGACACTTAGTTGTGCATGTGGTGCTTGGGTTTGAATCCAGGTCCTCACACATGCCAGGCAAGTTTGATACCAATGAACCACTGCTCTTGCCCCTGATTGGCTCTACTTTAAAGACTGAAGAGCATAAAGAGTAAAGTCTAGGTCATGCCACAAGAAAATCAGGGAAAGTGTTGATACCAAGATATAGTCTCAATATAGTGGGCAATCAATAGCAGAATGATAGTAGTGGATAGGCTAGCAGAGAAGTACAAGTATGATATTTCCACAGTGAAAAAATAACTATGTACAATGAAGAGAATCCTGAAAGCATTTTATGGGATGGAAGGAAAAGTCTGCTATGTGTGAGACTGAAAAAATGTGGTAGGCTGAATCCCAAAGGCATTCCTAATCCTAAAATAAGTATGCGTTACATGTAAAAGGGGATTTGAAGATGTAATTATGAATACTGACATTAAAGTAGAGAGATTATCCTGGATTTTTCAATACCCCAATCTTCACCTGGGCCTCTAAGTACAAGAAACTGTCTTAGCTTAGAGATTGAAGAATCAAAGAGACAGGAAGGAAAACCAGAAGGATCACAAGTTGGAGGGTTCTTGGTGCCATTTCTACCTCTAAGGCATAGGGGTTCACTTACAATGATCAAAGAGAGGGTTTTAGAAGTCACCAGCTGATAACCAACAAGGAACCAGGACTTTAGTCCCGCCATCATGAAGAACTGGATTTTATCAACAACCTGAATATGCTCAGGACTATATCATTCCCAGAACCTCCCAAACAAGAGCCCAGCCACCAACATCTTGACCTTAGCTTCATGAAAACCAGAGCACAGAAACCAGTGTGACTAACTGAGACAGAACTACAGGACTACAGGATCATAAATTTGTGTCATCTTGAGCTATCATGTTTATATAATTTATTCTCATAGAAATAAAAAGCTTAGAAAGTACAATATTTATCAGTAATAACAGGGAGAAATGTGTATTTTAAGAGCTTACTCTTAAGTATTTGTTTTAGGATTATTACATGCACAGAAAAATTCTTTATATGTAGGACTATTTTTCTTGGTACTCACATATCCTCCAAATTCATGCTACTTTCCTGTGATAGAAAACAATTATAGGTAAAAACAGGGAAAGCCAGGTGGTATATTAAATATTCATTTTCCCTTAATTTTTAATCTAGAAATTCCTTTACGTGTGTATATATTTATATACATGAAAAAGATATAAATCTGCTGTTATTTGAAGATAACGTGTTTGAATGTAAAAATCAGAAAATGTATGGAAAATAGAATTATACAAAATGTATATGAAATTGAACAAGGCTTCTAGATTATGGTTAATATGTAAAACTTACCTATACATTTTTATATACAACATTCAAAATTATCATTTTAGAGACTGTAGTGTTTAGGGTAGACTTAAGAAGTATAAATTCCTTGGAAGGAATCTATCAAAAGTATGTGAGATTTCTATATAGGGAAATGGCAAAACAGTATTGGAAGTACTTAAGATTAAATAAGTGGGTTTGGTTGGCTAGACTATTTTGAAAAGATTACAAATTATACTCAAATCAATGTATAGATTTCATGCAACACCAATCAAAATATAAGTGTGTGTGTATGTATGTGTGTGTGTGTATGTGAATGTGCATGCGCTCATGTGGAGATTGCATGCTGACTCCAAAATTAGTGTGTGGGATTATAAAAGCTCAAGAGAAGCCAAGATAAATCTTGAAGTAAAACATAACAAAACAAAATGAAGGAGAAACACCATCATATGATGTTATATTGTGATATAAGAAATACGTGTTTGTTCTCTGTACCTGGGTCCTGGCACAAGACGCTTAAAACCTTTGTAGAATGGGGTGCAAGAAAAATCTTTCGTTCTAACATTTGATCTTTGGCTCCAATTCCTGACACAGCTCCTAAGACCTTTGTTATTTCTTGAGTGATAGGAGTCTCTGACACAGAGCTCCTAAATCCTTTGAAATTTCCTGGATGACAGGAGTATCTTCTGTTGTAATGACGTGACTCTTTAGATTCCTGGACAGCCTCAAGATGAGGGCTGGTTACCAGGGGAACCCATCATGTAATCAAAGGGTTGGGAGTTTGGCGCTCCTTCCTGGCTGGAAGGGAACAGGGGCTAAAAAAATGAGCTAATCATCATTGGCTAATTGATCCCTAGTACAACAATTAAATTAATCAAATAGCATGCATTCATCAGTGTCTCTCACTTTCCTTACTTTACATCAAAGTTCTAAAATTTGATGTGAATACAATTTGATGAGTTTTGACAAATATATTCACTCTAGTAGGATACAGAACATTGCCATAGCCCAAGAAAATTTCATTGTATTTGCTTTTTTTCAAGATTCCTCACATACATCTGCAGTATTGTATTAGGGTTTTCTTTTTATTAATGAGAATATTCTCTATGTGAATATACCATTCATCCAATGGTGGACATTTAGGTTGTTTTCAGTTTTTGTCATTTTTTAAAACAACTGTTACATATATTCTTAAAGTAATCACTTTATGGATATGTTTCAATTTCTCTTAAGTGACTACAGAATGGAATTATTGGAATATAAGTTGGCTGATATACTTACTTTGAACTGCATGGAGAACAGGGAAATTGTTTTCCAAACTCATTCTCTTATTTTCCTTTTATATCATCAGAGTATGAGAATTCCAGATATGTCTTTTAAACATTTGACGTTTGCAAACTTTTTAATTTTATCTCTTCCATTTGTGTGAAGTGACATCTAATTTTGCTTTTAATTCACATTTTCCTTATGTTGAACACATATTTATGTGACTAATAGACACTAATATCACTTCAGCAATATCAAACGCATGTTTAGGTGATTATTAGACATTAATATAAGTTCTGAAATTGCATTTTTAATTCTCTTACCCACTTTTTGTATTGTTTTTCTTTTCCATTATTGATCTATGACAATTCATTATATATTCTGGGTGTGAATCCTTTGCCAGATAAATATATTCTAAATATTTTCTCCATTTTTAGTTTGACTTTTTGTTTGAAATAGAGTCTGTCAATGCACTTGAAGATTTGAATTTCAACAAAATACAATGTATTTATTTTTTGTTTTATGATTATTGCTTTCATTGTATTGTCAAAAAAATCAGATTCCAAAGCAAACAGAAAGCATATAGTCTCACAACCCAAATATAAGTACTATTAATACTTTGATATATGCACTTACTCAGAAAAAGTATGCATTGATATGGGGAAAAGTTATTTCTAGGTATCTTTTTGATGGAAGATTTTAGTTTCCAGGCATTATCTGATTCTACAGGTACATTAGTTTATAGAAAACTGATTATAGTGCATATAATTCTTTTCCACAGAAATGCAGATGAATTGGACCTATGGAAGGTAGCTGATTTCTACCCTGTGAATAAAGCAGCTTTTAAAAATTAATTTTAACAATTTTTATTCTACATACATTTTTTTCATTTTCTTAAGCCAGTTATAAAACATAACTAGTTTTCTCACTGAAGCTAAATGAAAAGCATTGAGATATGTTAATTGTGTGTTTATATGAGAGTCATGATTTTACCTACTTTTGAACTTTCCCTTTTATAGCATATGTTCACAAAATAGGAATAAACTTATACAAATTAATTTCACAAATCTGTACATAAAGACATTATTACTTAAGCTATTTTCTGTCAATATTCCTACTACTGAAAAACCAATTACAAATCTGTAGAAAGATTACAAACAACTTGGTCCACCAGAACTAGATAAGAAATTAACAGAAGAAACCCAAAGGACAGGGAAAATATAATTAAAATTTGTATATGAGTATAGTCATGAATGTCAAAATACATAATATGTTAATTTAAATACCACCAAATTAGCATTATTTTGCACATAATGATTTAGAAAACATGAAACAATGATAATGATCAATTTTGTAAAAAGAGGATAAAGCATAGCTATTTGTACTATGAATTGGTAAAACCATTTGGGGTATCGTGAACCATACTTTCCAAAAAATGCTTATATATATTACTATACACTTGACCATCAATATCACTTAATAGAAAAATATCATTGGAAATTTGCAAAACTGACAAATACTTTTATATTTACATGTTTATATTTTGCTTCTTGAGAATAGATTTCATGGGATATCAAGAATATTCATGGGTATCTCTAAATAAAAAGAAGAGACACTGATGAACGTTGTGGATTCATTTGTTGTTTTTCTAAGTTTACCACAGTAAAATAAATTATTTTTTCATTTTTATTGGTTCTTTTTAGATGTGCATGACAACTGAATATACAATGACATAATTATGAAAACATGGAGAACAGCTTGTCCTATTTAGTTCCAGTATTTCCCATTCCTGCCCTGTTCTTTTCCCCCTACTGATCTTTCTGTAATTTTACTAATAATTTTTTTAAATTAGTGACTTGTTAATGTACATGTTGGTGAGATTCACTATGATATATTCATACATGAATATAGGAAAATTAAGTCTGATTCATTCCATGAACTTCCCTATCTCATCCCTCCTCCCTCCTTTTCTTTCCCCTTTGTCTGTTCCTCTGATCTTTTTCCCCCTCTTGGGTTAACTTTCACATATCAAAGAGATAATTTGACCTTTGGCTTTTTCACTTTGAGATTGGCTTATTTCACTTAGCATGATAACCTCAGGTTCTATCCATTTGCAGGCATAGGCCATAAAGTCATTCTTCCTTACAGCTGAGTAATAATACCACATTTTCTTTATCCATTCATCAAGTGAAGAGCACCTTTGTTGGCTCTATACCTTAGCTGTTATTAATTGTGCTGCTATAAACATTTATGTGACTGCATCACTGTAGTATGTTGATTTTAGATCCTTTGGATATATACCAAGGAGTGGAATTGGTGGGTCAAATGGTAGATCCATTCCTAGTTTTTTGGGGAATCTCCAAACTGATTTCCAGAGTAGCTGTAGCAATCTGCAGTCCCATCTACAATATATATGTTTACCCTTTTCCCAATAGTCTTGACAACATTTATTGTTGTTTGCATTCTTGATAACTGCCATTCTGACTGGAGTGAGATGAGATCTTAATGTAGTTTTAATTTGCAGTTCTCTGATTGCTAGAGAAGTTGAACATATTTTCATATATTTGTTGACTATTTGCATTTCTTCTTTGGAAAAGTATGTGTTTGGTTCTTTTGCCCATTTATTAATTGGGTTATTTGTGATTTTGGTTTTAAGTTTTTTGAGTTCTTTGTATATCCTGGATATTCATGAACTATCTGAGGAGCAGGTGGCAAAGATTTTTTCCCATTTTGTAGGTTCTCTCTTTGCACTCTTGTTTCCTTTGCTGCGAGGAGGCTTTTTAATTTGATGCCATCCAATTTGTTGATTTTTAAATTTTACTTCTTTTGCATCGGAGTCTTGTTAAGGAAGTCAGTTCCTGAGTCAACATGTTGGAGTACTGGGCCTACATTTTCTTCTAGTAGGTGCAGACTTTCTACCATAATTCCTAGGTATTTAATACACTTGGTGTTGAGTTTTGTGTAGTGAAAGAGAGGGATTAAATTTCATTTTACTTCATAGGGTTTTCCAGTTTTCCAGAACCATTTGCTAAAGAAGCTTTTGCTTTTCCAACTTGTTTTTGGCTGCCTTGTCAAGTATGAGGTACTCCTTTTATGTGTGTTTGTCTGTGTGTCTTGTATTCTGTTCCGTTGGTAATCATGCCTGTTTTGGTTGTTTTTGTTGCTATAGTTCTGTAGTATAATTTGGAGTCTGGTATTGTGATGCCTCCAAGTTTGATTTTCTTGCTAAATATTGTTTTGGCAATTCTGGGTTTCTTATTTTTTCAAATGGATTTCATGACTTTTTTCTAATTCTGTGCAAAATGCCATCAAAATTTTGATGTGTATTGTATTGAATCTGTAGAGTGCTTTTGGTAATGTAGATATTTTGTTAATATTAATTTTGCCTATCCAAGAACACAGGAGGTCTGGATAAGTTTAAGTTATCTACATTTATCAAGATACAACACAGTAATAAATTATACTTGTCTTATTTGTTTTGACTAAAGAATACCCTTCTAGATTCAGTGGCTAATTTGAGAAGAGTTTTTAAAACTGAAAAAGAACAAATTCTGGGGGCATTTTAACAGCATTCATTTCCTAAAGTTGCCTTTTTTCAATTAAATTTAATACTAAATACTGTCCTTTTCCCTATGGAATTTTCCTTTTCTTTATTTATTTTTATACTTTTATCTTATTATTTGTTTTAAATGATTATATGATTTTAGTAGAGTTTTGGACTTACAGAAAAAATTAAGTTGATAGTTCAGAAAGTTGCCATATATCAACATCCCTCTTACACATAGTGTCAGCTGTTTCTCATAATTTTGTTTGAATAGTTTTTGTATATTTTGAATGTGCTTTTTCAGGCACATGTTTTGTACATACTTTCCCGCAGTCTGTTGTTTATAGTTTTATTGTCTTAACCATCTTTCACAAGCAGTTCTTTTTTTTTTTATTTATTTTTTGAACAACCTTACAAGATTTTAACAAAATAATATAAAATGTGTATAAAATGTGTAAATATTCTGGGATATTGTAATTATCCCCAGGAGTGCCCCCCCAATTACCCTCCCTTATCCCTCCCTTCCCTTTCCCTTTATAACTCTAAAAAAAAGTATTAGATTATAAAGCATTACATCTTATCTGGATTTAACTCATGTTACTAGACCATCTTTCTCACTGTCCAGGGTCTAGTCCCCACCTCCACCTATGCAGTTCTTAATCATAATAAAATTTAAAATCATTTTTTCTTTCATGTGTCATGACTTTGATTGTATATCTAACACTTTTAGTTTGTAACCTTTCTTTTTTTTAAAGACAAAGGGACAGGGAGAGGTAGAGAGAAAGAGAATCAATTTTATTTAGATTTTCATTTGGTTTTCATTGCTCGGTCACTTCATTGTGTACATGATGCTGGGTTATGAACCCATGTTCCTGTGCATGCAAGGCCACCTCTCCACCCCTGTAACTTATTTTTAATCTGTAACACTCTTCAGTCTGGCCTGAAGTATGTCTGGATATTTTGATATTTATCCACATTACCTTCTATATATTGTCCCCAGTGCATGACACAGAACAGACAGGTATTAAATGTACATTGTTGGAAATAATGGCTAAATAATTGAATAAGTAAATAAGTACAAGAATTTGTATTTTTAGGTTCTTCTTTTTCCTTCATAAAGTCAACTTTTTCTATAACAATATCTTTATAGAATATAATGGGAATCTTGTAGATGTTTGAGTTTCCTCCCATTTTGTTTAGTTTTGACCTCCTTTAAGTCATTATATCTTTCTAGTTTATGGATATGTATTTGTAATTTAATATTTTTTGCAGATATCTAAGTAACTTAGAAAAATATTTCACATGCATGCTGATGTTCTCTAATATATGTTAAATCCTCAAGCTTACAACTTATTAACAATTTTCTTAACAGATGCTAAAGGTTTCAAAGTATTTTGTTTTATAGTTTTATTTTATTTATTCTCCAGTTTTATTTACTGGAGATTGAACCCATAGGTGGTTTACCATTGAGCTACATCCCTAGCCCTAATTATTTTTTATTTTGAGACAGGATCTCATAAAGGTGCTTAAGACCTTGCTAAGTTGTTAAGGCTTGCCTTGAATTTGAGATCTTCTTGCTTCAGCCTCCTTAGTTTCTGATATTATGGGCACGTACCAAAATGGCTGGCTTGTTTTATGGTTTTATAAATACTCTAAAGTTGATGAAACTATTACCATTTTTCAGTACCCAATAAATTTTTATAATTTTATGCATATGTTTGCATCCTGGGAATGAACTTCATATGATATGAAGGAAGAATGTTGATAGATAACTTTGAGTAGAAAAAGAGAAAGCATTAAATGGAAGAGAAAATATGAGTAAATATTTAATTTTTAACATGAAGCTAACAATGGGAACAAAGAGGAGAAAGTGATTGTTTTGAATTTAAGGAGACTTTCAGATAAAGACTGTTATTTAAACAGAGCCTTAATAAATAGACATAATTTCAAAGTGTGGGAATGAGTGTGGAAGAAATGAGTAAAGCATACAGGAGAAAACATGGGGCTAGGATGAGCATTATAATCATTTCTGTTTAAACACACACAAAAGAGTATTATAAAATACGATGGAAGATCATATTTAGGCATAATAATACTGAATGGTGTTGAGTATATGACAGGGAAAGAATGAGTTTATATTTGATTGTAGGGATAATTAGAAAATTGTAAATAATCAAATGTAGGGTTTGCATAATCACAATGTTTCAGTAAATGATCTGACAGTGAAGGCATAATTTATGAATTAAAAATGCTATGTATGTATAAAAGGAGGACTTTAATAGTAGTTCTAGATAGAATTAATGGTTCAGAGTGAATTTAAGGCAATGGAAGTGAAGAAACATGTAAAATATTGAGATCTAATCCATGGTCAGTGGTGATCACATGTCATTGGGAGAGAAGGAAGTGAAAGTATCAAAGATGATCCCTAAGTTCTGAATCTAGGTAATGGCATTATATGCAAGAAAGAACCAAGAGTCCTAAGGAAAGAGGGCTTCAAATATCAGTTCATTCCTTGCCCAATTTACTTAGTTTTTAAAATTACTTTCTGTGTTGTTTTGACAATTTGGAAAACATTTATTAAGTACTGGAGTAGGTAACCAGACCACAATATGCTAAATAAAGATTATATGTCATTTATTATCATGCTGTCATTACTATGATTACTGAGTGCAGAGTAAGTAATACCGACGATGAGTTAGCTTTGAATATATTGACTATGACATTTTTAAGGAATTTCAGTCATAGATATAGAGCAAGGAAATTTGATGTTTGCCTCTACACTGAGGAGAGAACTTGAAGTATAGATGAACATTTGGGAGCCATAAGTATAGAGATAATAGGGGAAAATCAAGAAAGTTAGTTTAAAATTTAATAACATTTTATTATTAAAACATTTATAAGCTGGGTGTGATGATACCTGCATGTAATCCCAGTGACTCAGGAGGCTAAGACAGGAAGATTGCAAGTTCAAGGCCAGCCTCAGTAACTTAGCAAATTAATAAGACCCTGTCTCAAAAAATAAATAAATAGATAGATAGATAGCTGGCTGGTAATGTGGCTCAATGCAAGTTAATCCCCAGTACCAAAAAAAAAAATACCACAACAAAAATTGTTGTCTCTACTATATTATATTTTAATAATTTAGTGAATTTATGTATTAGTCTGCTCAGGCTGCCACATGCAAAAACAGGCTGGGTGGTTTAAACAACAGAAAATAATTTTCTTATAATCCTGCAGGATGAAATTCTGAGTTCAGGGTACCAGTGTGGTCAGTTTCTGGTGATGGCTCTTTTGCTGGGTTTTAGATGGTTACCTTCTCACTATTTGCTTACATGACCTTTTCTTTGTGTGTGGGAGGGGAAGTGAAAAGCAAGAACAAGCTTGTCTCTTCTTAAAGAAGAACTAACCCTGTTTAAGATCTTACCTTAAACTATCTTTTAGATAGTTTAGATGTAGGTCTTCTGTTTATCTGTACTATGCATTTCCATGTGCCATTGGAATGATGAGTTTTAGAGGACTAGAATGAGAAGTTTCTCAGGAATTTAAAAAAAAATTTAATTTTATTTATTTATATTTTATTTGTTCAACATAGTCTTACATATTGGAGGGAATTGTTGCTACATATTTATGGATACATGGATATGGACAAATTAAGTTAAAGTCGATCCTAGTCCAGGATCCCCCCTTTCATCCACTCCCCACTCTTATGTCTCCTTTGCAATACCCCCATGTTATAGATAATACGCATGTATATGCTTATTTTTAATTTTTGAGATTTCTGAGTTTCACTGTCTGTCTGTGTATAGTTGAGCTTCTCATAGGACTCAAGAGTTCCCAGTTGGATGGAAAACCCCCCTAATTCCTCTATCCTATCTCTGCCTTCCTCCCTTCTCCCCCCACCTTCATAGTTATGGTTCCCCCAGCTTATGTGAAATTTCAACTATGTTGAGTTTTATTATTTAAACTTAGTTAAATTTCATCCTATCTTAGGTTTTACTCTAGCTTCCATATATGAGAGAAAACATTTGTCCCTTACATCTTTGAGTTTGGGATATTTCACTCAGCTTAATTTTTTCCATCTCCATCCATTTGGCTGCAAATGCCATGATATTATTTTCTGTAAAAACAGAGTAGAATTCCAGTGTGTGTGTGTGTGTGTGTGTGTGTGTGTGTGTGACAATTTTTTAATCCACTTACCCAGCAAGGGGCATCTGGGTTGGTTCCATAGTTTAGCTATTGTAAATTGAGCTGCTATAAACATTGATGTAGCTGTGTCTGTGTAGTAGGCCAATTCCAGCTCTTTTGGGAAAATACCCAGGAGTGGGATAACTGGTAGTTCCAACCCTAATTTTTTGAGAAGTCTCCACACTGCTTTCCAGAGTGGCTTTACAAGTTTGCAGTCCCACCAACAATGTGTTAGTGTTCCTTTCTTCCCACATCCGCTCCAGCATCTGCTATTGTTTGTATTCTTCATTTTTGCCACTCTGACAGGAGTGAGGTGGAATCTCAGTAAGGTTTTAATTTGTATTTCCCTGCTTGCTAATAATGTAGTACATTTTCTCATGTATTTATTGAATTTTTGGACTTCTTCTGTTTAGAAGTTTCTATTTAGTTCCCTAGCACATTTATTAACTGGATTATTTGTGGTTTTGGTGTTCAGTTTTTTGAGTTCTTTGTATATTCTGGATATTAGTCCCCTATCAGAGGAATAGCAGGCAAAGATTTTCTCCCATTCTGTAGGTTCTCTCTTGACACTCGACTAATTCTTTAGCTGTGCAGAAGCTTTTCAGTTTAATGACATCCCACTTATTTAATCTTGCTTTAATTCTTGTAGCTATAGGGGTCTGGTCTTGTTCAGGAAGGAGGTGCCTACATCAATGCCATGGAGTATTGATCCTATTTTTTATTCTAGCAATTGTATAGTTTCTGATTTAATTTCTAATTCTTTGATCCATTTCAATTTTATTTTTATGCAAGGTAAGAGATAAGGATCTAATTTCAATAGCCTGCATACAGCTGTCCAGTTTGTCTAGCATTTGTTGAACATGATTTCTTTTCTGCACACTACATTTTTGGCTCCTTTGTCAAATATCAGATGATTAGATTTGTGGGTTTGTCTAGTATTTTCTAGTCTGTTCCATTGGTCTTCTTGTCTGTTTTGATACCAATGCCACTGTTTTTTGTTACTGTAGTCCTATACTGTAATTTCAGGTCAGGTATTAGGACACCCCTTGCTTCCTCTTTCTTGCTTAGTAATGTTTTGATTATTCTTGTTTTCCTATTATTCCAAATGAATTTGAGAATTGCTTTTTGTATATCCATGAAGAATGTCATTGGCATCAATGTAGAAATTGAATTGAATCTGTTCAGGGCTTTCAGCAGAATGGCCATTTTAATTATATTGATTCTGCCTAACCAAGAACATGGAATGTTTTTCCATCTTCTTAGGTCTTCATCAATTTCTTTTTTTAATGTTCAATAGTTTTCTTTATAGAGATCCTTTATATCCTGTGTTAGCTTAATGCCTAAGTATCTTATTCTTTTTGAAATTATTGTGAATGGGTCATATTTTCTGATTTCTTCTTTGGCAAAATTGTTCCTAGAGTATAGGAAAGCTATGAATTTATGAGTGTTGATCTTATAAATAGCCACTTTGCTAAATTAATTTATAGGCTCTAGAAGTCTTCTGGTTGAGCTTTTTGGGTCTGCTAGGTTTAGGATCATGTTGTCGACAAATAAAGATAACTTGACTTACTTTTTTCCTATTTGAATTTCTTTGATTGCCTTCTGTTTTTTGATAGCTCTGACTAGGATTTCAAGTACTATATTGAATGAGAGTGGTGAGAGTGGATATCTTTGTCTTGTTTCTCAGAAACTTTCTATAGAAGAAAAAATTGCCTTATAAGAGTGAGTCAGATGCATATGCACAGCCTTCTAAAAGGATACACAAGCACAACCTAAAGGACAGAGAGTCAAAATCAAATAAGACTAGATTCTAATTAAATAAAATAAATTGTTATGTCTAAGAAAGAATATCAATTAGAAGATTTTTTCACTCAAGGCTTAAGATTTTGATATTCCACAGTCTTGGAGAAAGGGGTCCTAGTCAAGGGTGTTTCAGTGGTTACCTAGTCCTGTTGGCAAGATCATTCCTTTCTCAGCTGGATGGCACAATGACTTGTTCTGCTATCAGGCCTGATAAGCTGACATCTGACAATAATTTGTCTTTTGTCTAGATCTGACTGTGTGGTTATGATGCCCTCCCACAAACTAGGTATATTTCTCATTTTAATTCTATTAAACAGCAGTATGATTTGATGTATGAGTCCTTTAAGCTTTGGGGCACCCTCTTGAAAGGTAAAATGTTTCTCAGTGTGCTAACAAAATCAGGTATCTAAGATTGTAGGCCCACGAAACTGTGTGCTAATTTGTGAAATCTGCAGAAATCAACAATCCTTCTGCCAAGTTACAAATAGAGACTGTTCCTAATTATGCTTGTGTTTTTTTTTTTTCAGTGGTGGTAATGGGGATTGAACCCAGGCCCTTGTACATACTAGGCAACTGTTCTACCAAATGATCTATATCTGTGACCCTTATATGTGTCTTTTTTCTCCATTTTAAACTTGTCTATAGTACAATCTGCTTTACTTATTATTACTTATAATGACTGTACTTACATTCTTGAGTTGTAACTAGAATAACAATAAATTCCAACTTCTGTAATGGCTGTAACCAAGAAAGGAGGCTATATGGATGAGATTGTACTGACTATAGTTTTAAAACATTATCAGATCCATCACAGTTGTACGACTTACTTTTATTTATATGGAAGGGGGCTATCATTGTTCTACATTTTTCTTTCTTTTGAAGACTCTAATTTTAAGAATTTCTAAAACACTTATGATCATTTATGATTTTAACCATTTTTGAAGAGCATTCCCACTCAAAAGTTGTTCTAAGTCATTCTGCAAATACTAGGTATAAGTAAGAGGGTGGCCTAAGTGTAAGTTCCTGACTTTCACTTGAATTGCTTCGTGTGCTTTTTTTCCTGAATCTCTGAGGAACTGATTTTGCGAAGACATTAATGGAGAGTCAGCAAAAACGTGTCTTGCCTGCCTTATTGAGTACTTCTAATCACTCACTTGAGTCCACTCAAGAAGGTACTTCTGTGCTTAAAGGTCGTAGGATACCTTCCTCCAGCTGAACCATCCTGCTATAATGAAACCTCTTATCTCTTATGGTTCACTTGATATGATATTTATTAACCAACTATTACCATTCTGGTTACCGATGGGGGAAATTTTATTTCAAGCTGCAATGTTTTAAAGGCTATGGGGCTGAGGCAGTGGCTTAGTGGTTACAGCACTTACCTGGCATGCGCAAGTATGCGAATTCAAATCCCAGCACCACATACACAACAAAGTGTTGGAGCAAGAAAAAGTCACATGAAAAACTAAATAAAATTGATTCTCACTTTCTCTCTCTCTCTCACTGTCCCTCTCTCTTAAAAAAAAAAAAAAAAGGCTTAGGCATGTACCTTGTATTTATTAAGAAGATAATCTTTCAAAAAATATAAGCTCAAACAATCTGAAGTTTGTATTAATATTTATTTATACTTTTTTCCACTTTTTACTTACCCTTTTCAATACAAAAGGATGGGTGATATTTGTCTTTGTGCACACCAGTATCATCCACAGTGAGAAGTGTCAAATTGGAGTTACAGTAGTTTGAATTCAGTAGTAAAAATCAGTTTCTTCATATAAGTGACAATTCTAAGATCCTGAGAACTTCCCTCTTATTATTGAAATGTTTTACTATGAAAACTAGATTTCTGGTATTGTGTAATTAACCCTTTTTCAAGATTTCTCCCTCATATTATAATTACTCATTACATATTTATTGACAAATCAGTAGATGCCAGACTCCGTGAGCTATTGTGATATGTGGTCAACCAAGAGTCACACACATCATAAGTTTATTTTTAATAGTAAAATTTGTGGGTAAGATTCTGTCCATCTTTTACTCCTACTATTTGTGTACATGGTTATGATATTTTCTTCTTTTTTTAATAGGATAATGAAATGATAACTATCATTTTAACTGTTTGGCATAATTTAGCATTTCTGAACTGTTTAAATGAAAAAATTGGGGAAAATAATAAAAACTGGCTCAAAAAATTTTAAATTTTCATTTCTCCTGGACATTAAGTAAGGTTAAAGGTGTATCTGTACTACCTGAAGCATTTTAATTCTTTCCATTCTCAAAAATATAGTAAAATATTGCTAATATATTCCTTTAAAAATTAAACTAACATATTCAAAAGCTAATCTTTATTAATCTTTTTATTCTTTGCTCTGGAGAATGAAAAACATCTCTCCAAATAGAATTCTGTGCTGTCTTCCAGCTGCTTATAAAAATTCTATCTATGCTTCAAAGCAGTTCAAAATCACCCTCTTCCTGAAATACCTTCCTAACTTTCCCTACTTGAGGTTATTGTATTTATTTATTCATCAGACAAACCAGATATGTTCTGTTACGTGGAAGAAAAGTACAGGAATGTGTATTTACCACCTAGCCAATATAAGTTTTCTAGAAAGGAGTCGTCAGCCATCTCCAACACTGCTAAGAGCCCGAGAGGAAGGTCATCTTCTCAAGGCCATGATCAGGCACAAGGGGAACTGTTTGTGACCTAAGGAAAGCAATTTCAAAGCAAAAGGATCACAATCAGAGTTGAGAGGAAGATAGTGAATCAGTGAAGAGCAACAGTTCCCTGCTGGAGTGAACAGTCCAGGGATATTTTTTCTTTGTTCCTTTGCTTACTTGTTTTAAAAAAGGAGAGACTGAAATAAGTTCCTGTTTTGAGTCTTATGCACCATCTTCATCTAGATCGTTCTGTAAAAAGAACACAGAGACCTCAGAAGAACTGGTCTTCCTTGTACTCTGCTTATTCTGTCATCTTAATCATGATATATTCCTTTAATCTCAGGGTTTAATGTAAAATGATAGGGTTAGCCTTTTTTATGCAAGACAATGAACTTCTACATTGGAATCATTTGTAATTTTGAAATTAGGTGTGCCAAGCCACACCTCTCTCAATAATTCTATTTGACTAAATCTTAAGGGGTTTTGAGATTCTTGCAAATGAGAGGCAGGAGATAAGGTTAGACAGGGAGGTTTTGAGAAAAAAAAAATTAGGTACAAGGCCAACTTAAATAAGTGTTGAGTGAATTTTTGGGTCAAAGGAGGAGAAGAACATTTAGGCTCCTAAATCCAGATGCAAATTATTCATCCCAAAGAATGAACTATTACTCTGCAAGAGATAATAAATGAATCATTTTAAATTATACAATAGTCAACAAGGCTATGATTATTATTAAATTCTGTAGTAACAGCATGTGTCCTTGCATTAATTTACATATTTTGGTTGCTAGTATGGTTACTATTTTCTTGCACATAAAATATCTACTGGTTAAAAGTTAAATATTCATATCCTTCATTATTCTTTCTGAGAATGTTTTCTTTACCAATTTATTGAGGTCTTCATATGCAAAAACTATGTGCTGCTCTTTTAAACTCCTTGCAGAGAACTAGTTATTAAAGATGAGCTCTTCTAATCCTGGGTGCTAAGATGTTGTGCAAGCGTCAAGCAGTGTGTCTTATGTGGAGATTGAGAATAGTTTCTCTTAGAGCTGGGAAATAATAAAAGCTATGCAACTTCTGAATGGCCATTGTATCTCTGACCACAGGGTATGAATACTGCAACTGATTTTCTTATGTTTATTTCTATGGGAAGCAAAGAGTTTAACTTAAAGACTATCATTAGTTATAGCACAGATCATTATGGTCTTTTTCTTTCAATTCTGATTTTAGATTTTTATCATGTGTTCCATTAATATCATCCTTTTAAGTTACTATTTATTACCTTTTGTAATAATGCACACATTTCTGTCAGCTTAAGTTTTTTTCAAGCTACAGAAAATTAACAAAAAGTTGGTTAATGAAACTATAAAATTTAATAGATATTTTAATTTTTAAAGATTCTTATCATTGGTTGTATTTTATGTAACCAAGTTTACTGAGTTTTCCTCTGTGATATCTTCCATTCTTTTTCAAGCTTAAAAAGTGCAATAAATAAAACATGGGTTCAGCATGCATGTATACATGAAGAGGGGAAGGAATGAGGAATGAGCCTGAGGTTTCCCTATACTATACAGCCTTCCTCCTTGTGATAACCTTAAGTATGCAAAAGAGAGTATGAGAGTCTTAGGCTCAAGTGTGTATGAATGCACAGTATCTTTTGCAATAGTGAGATTTTATAGTTATGAAAATTTTGGTGACAACTAACGGAAAAACCCAACTAGCATCAGCCTAAACAAATAGATTTTTTTACATTATCTAAAGTGAGAGTAATGGTGGATGTTCAACATATTTGTAAAATTTCTTAGTGTTTGCTTTGTTGCTGGAAAATGGTGGCCAGATTCTTAAGTATGAAATCTACATTCTAGAAAGAAATAAACACTGAGATTGAGTAGACCAGCATATGCGTATGTTTTTCTAGAATGTAGATTTCTGCCTGGATCTCAGGGTGCAGAACAGTTGTTAAGAATGATTATCATTTAATATTTGTATGTGAAGCTACTTTCTAAACTCTAAGTAAACCGCCTTTTGTCAATTAGATTATAAGCTCATGTAGGGTTGTTTTTATTTTTTTTTTAATCTCTTTACAAAAGTATCTACCAAAACATAAAGGACTAATATTTTAAAATTATGTACTTAAATTTTAGCATAAACATAACTGCTTTGTTGTTTCTTGTTAAGTATATACTTATACAGGAAATATAACCTAATTTTATATAATTTCTTTAATTTGGCGGCCTATGCTATTTGAATTATGACAACAGAATTATTTCTCTATGTATTTTACTCAATATATGAAAATGAAGGTATAGCCAGATCCCAAATCAAGCTCAATGTTTTAGAATTATGTAGAAAATTAGATTATTGGTTATTTGAGTTTCCATTGCTTAGTAACAAATTATTAAAATGTAGTAGCTTAAAATAACACACATTTATTATCTTACGGACCAAAATTCTAGTTATGGGTTAGCCAACTTCTCTGCTTTGAGTCCAACCATGCTAAAACCAAGGTGTTGGTAAAGGCATATAATCTCCTCCAAGGCTTGAATTTCTTTTCCAGGCTTGGTGATTATTGGCAGAATTCATTTCCTTAAAGTTATAACAGTAAAGTCTTGATTTCGATAAGTGTGAGGTTTGGAATCTCTCCATTGTTTTTAGTCTTTATGAACAGGTCACTTGATTAAATTAAGCCCCTCTGGATGATCTTCATTTTGATTAACTTAAAGGCAACTAAGAGAGGTTTTCATTATTTGTGCAAAATCTCTTCTCCTTTGCTAGAAAACATAACCAATTCTTGGGAGTAGTAGACTTTTCTGTGGAATCCTGTTCACCAAGCTCACCCTACTCAAGGGCAATGACTTATACGTGGCATGTGTACTAAAAGGCTAGAAATCTAATCATGGGGACTCTCTTAGAATTCTGCCTATTGCACTGATCAAGCTTTAATACTGGTTTTAATATTTTCAAGGACTGAACATGCAACACAGATTTAGAAAAACTAAAACACATAGCAAATATATCTATGGATCTAAAGAAGCTTCTCTGCTAAGTAAAGGATTTATTTGGACATGGAATTTTTGTTGTTGTTATTGTTTTAAAGAAAGAGGGGCAGTGAGACAGAGAGAGAGAGAGAGAATATCAACTTTGTTTAGTTTTTCATGTGGACTTGGTTGCTCTGACACTTTGTTATGTACATGGTGCTGGGGTTTGAACCTGCATACTTGTGCATTCCAGGCAAGCATGTAACCTCAGAGACACCTCTCCAGTCCCAATGGAATGGTTTTAATGTATAATAAGACCAATATCAGGCACACTTTAATTCAATTGTCAGTGTTCTTAATCACACTATATAACACTCCCACAAACGCATGTTAAAACAGCTTGGTCCCGCTCTTGTAGAATTTGTTCAATAAACGTGACCTAAGATTACTTTGTTTACTGATGGATTAAAATGTTTTTTACATGGCACTCCTACGTGGTTTCTGATGTTGGATGCATTTTGTTAATGGAATGATTAAACATTAGCCATATCATGTGGATGAAAATGGATTTTGCAAAATGGTTCGACTTCTTGTCCTTCAAAGAATGTCAAAAGAAATTACATTGATTACAAATTGACTAGGGTTGAAAAGATTTTATGCTCAAAATGATTTTATTCAGAGAATTCTTATGAATCATTCCTTTGTGTCTTTTTTTAGGACATTATACTGTTTTAGCAATCACATTTATTCTCAGGAATCTACTCTTATGAACTTTCATCATCTGACACTCATTTCATCAGGTAAAAGGAAGTAGAAGCACAGAATTCAGATATCATTTAGGGGAAGAAAATCTAACTGATGATTGATGGTACCTGTGTTTCTTACAAGCATCTATGCAGGAAGAAAGAGAAACAGCTTATTATTTATGATGGAAAAATCATAACCTTGACACTTTGCCCCACTACCTCTGAGAATTTGGGCAAATCAAATCTTCTTTTGAGAAAATTGGAGAAAGTTATCTAAACTCTATTATATTGCTAATGTCTAAGTAATATCATGTGTAATGGATTAAAGAGAAATTCTCCAAATTTCAATGTATGTAGAATGTGTGAATTTTAAACATTTCATTCTGATTCTTACTAATTTTTAGGTTCATTGGATTTTTATCATCTTAGATGTGCAAATGTAATGAAATTTATTTTACTCATTGAATATGGGTATTTTTAAATATAATCTGTAATGTCAAGGCATAGTTTTGGTGAAAACTGGAAAGTTCATTCAATTTTTATTAGTAAATTTTCATCTGATATGTCCATTTTTATTTTTATTGAAAGACCTGTTAAAAAGAAGGAATTTGTTCAGATTAAGCAATAGATAGATGAAGCATTCTACATTTATAGAAACTGTCTAATTTCTGGATGCAACAAAACCTTGGCTTTTATTTGAATTTACAAACCCAAAATAATAAGATATTGATGTGAGCATTTTATAATTTTTTTCCTGTAACTAAATTTGTAATTCTCTTTTACATTTAATTTTGTTTTAAGTTATAATCATTACATCATTCTAAATTGGAAAAATAGTGATTGATTTATATATTTACTTCCAGAACTCTACATGGAATCATTATCATTTATGCTATTACTTTCATGACTATAGGGAGAATAGTTACTCTCATTGATATTTTAATTAGAAATCTGGTATTTAGAAGAAGTTCAATTTGGGATTTGTTTTTCCTCTTAAATTACTTAGTATTTTGAATTATAGAGCAACAGGAATGCATATGAAGTGCACAGAGATTGGAGTATACTTAAGCATCTCTAAATAAAAATTTTCAAAGATTATTTCTTTTTCCTTTCAGTGGTATACTCTTTTTTTTCAACTGTGATTTCTTTTGACACTTTAATGGTCTTGGACAAACCCTTTGTAAGCCCATGGTTGTATTTATCAGATAACTTGATAGTCTTATTCCAGTCTCGGACTCCTTGAATAACTTTGAAAAATTAATATTCCTTCTCCAATCTCTAATTGTAAAAAATACCAACTAACTCAGTAGGATATTGACTGTAATTATGATGCATAATAAAGTCCATTGAGACATTTCAAGAAAAGGTATTGTACACAGACAAACTATTATTTTACAACTCTCTAGAGTCTTCATTTGTATATTGTTATTTACAGACTTCAACAGAAGTATATTTGTTATGCCTGTTGGGTCTCTGATATTTTTCTAAAACTTTTTTTCTGCCCATATTAAATGTTTACTAAGGCAGGGATCCTTTGAAGAAAGAAAATGTAATGACTCAAACATTAACTAATATACATGAAGTTTAAACTGCCTTCTCTTTAAGATTAAGATGAAGTGAGTTTAAATATTATCTGAAACATACTTGGAATAAGGCTACATAAACTATCTCATTGAAACCAGCATGCTTTTGAATTTTGATCGGTCATTACAGCGATGTAGTCAAGGTCAGTTATGTTTTTCCATATTTCTGTATATGCACTTTTTTGTTTTTTAAAGAGAGAGGGAGAGAGAAAGAGAGAATTTTATTTTTTTTCCATTTGGCCTTTGTTTCTTCAACATTTAGTTGTGTATGTGGTACTGCTGTTTGAACTCAGGTCCTTGTGTATGCCAGGAAGGCACTTGAACTGCTGAGCCAACACTCCAGTCCTATATATGCATTTTTTTTTTTTTGAGAGAGAGAGGGACAGTGAGAGAGATAAAGAGAGAATCAATTTTATTTAGTTTTTCGTGTGGCTTTCGATGCTCGGAAACTTCATTGTGTACATGGTGCTGGGATTCGAACCCACATCCTTGCACATGCGAGGCAAGTGCTGGAACTGCTGAGTCACTACTTCATCCCCCCTATGTATGCACTTTTGATTACGGGATATAGTATAGAATCTAAGCATCTGAGTTTTAATACTGTTTATTTTTGGACAAATCCTTGCATTGTTACCTATCACCTATGTGACTTTGGAAAACATATAAAATAGTCTGTATGTTGATGTCCCCACTTATGAAATGGAGATGATAACAGAATGAACTGTTACATCAGAAAAAAAATACATGCTCTTAATATTTGACACAGAATAAGTACCCACTGAGTGTTAACCTTTCCCACAGGGCTGGACATAGCTTTCTTCCTATGTTACCAGTACTTTAATGACTGAAACTTGAGTTAACATCAATGGGATGAGAATATTTTCATTTCTTATTTTATTTATGTTCACACTATGAGTTACTACCTGTTATAATCTTTTATCTGTTCTAGCTTTATACTTGGTGTCTTCATTTAAGGTCCAAACTTTCATATTTATGCATTTTTTACATTATTAAATATAAAACTTGCATCTACATATTTATTAATAATTATAATATTTGTTGAGCATATGTGCAAGAAATGTTTTAAAATACTTTAACATTCACTATTTCATTTAATTCTCAAAACAATGCTAATTAGGTATTATTTTCAGTTTCTCCATTTATAAATAAGAAAACCAAGGCCATTTGAAATTGAATGAAACTACTTAGAACTTATGGACAGAAACAGAGTTTGAGCTCATAAATTCTAACAATAAAATCCATCTTTAAAACATCTGCTTCTCACTTTTATATTTCAATCAAATGTCCTTTTGTCACTTCAAAATATATGTACAAGATAACAAAGTCACATTTTTCTTCCTAATCTTACTTGTTATTAACATGTATGTTTCTATGATTCCTGTGGTCACCTCTACTTAGAATTCATAGTTGTCTCCTTTAACACATTTCTTTCCTTCTCAATCAGTGCCAATTTGTCCTTCTATACTTTGGTAATATTTCTAGATTCAAAATATTTTTTCTATGATTTAACCCACTTAACTCCATTTCTATGTTATTTTCTCTGACATGCTCAGGAGAAGGTCTTCCTTGATCCATGTTTGGGTTACTGCCATAGTTCCCTAGCTATAGTTCGCTAAAATGCTTCTCCTGAAAACACTCCAGTTTGCCATTGACCGTGTGACCTTGACAAATGAAATTATTTTCTAACTGTTCCATTTTAACATATAGTTAATAATACCTACTTCAAAAGGTGGCTATGAAAATTAAATTAATTCAAATGCATGAGATTTCCTTTGAAGGATGTAAGCTCCAGAATAGCAGGATTTAAGTCTGCTTTATTCAGTGATGAAACCCAGTTTCCTAAAAAAATCATTGAGAAACATTTCCGAGTGAACAAAATGCTTAATATGTATTAATGCTTAATAAGGATTTTTATTCTCATATGTCACTGCAAAATTTCCTCAACACTGCTGTGCTTGG